>BRDA01009966.1:0-14497 GCA_036984385.1 Crenuchus spilurus
GATATTAGTCCAACAAAAGCTCAATAAACACTATTAATCACTAGAATAGGAGATATTAGTCCAACAAAAGCTCAATAAACACTATTAATCACTAGCATAGGAGTGAATATATCTGAAAAAGTTTCTTATTCAACATTAGTGAAATAAGTCCTGTAGCTCAAAGCAGAGAACCTCCATATTCTTACTTCCCATAAAGCCTTGCAAAATATATGTTAAACTTCTGATGGATATTAATATATATATAAAATTAAGCCTATTGAAAGAGGAAATTTAAATTGTCACAGCAGGAGGAGAGGAACAACAGAGAAACATTTAGTACATGGATGTGTGGAAAGTATAAACTCACTGTTAACAACTTGTAGGAGGCACCAAAACTGAGCTAACAAGCAGTGACACTGTCCTAGCTCACCTTCTTACTAGAGAAGAGTGAGTATCTGGAGCAGCGTTTGTGGATGTTGTGGTCAGACTGATGTTTTTGACAGAGAAGAATGTCCTGAACGTCCCGCTTTGTCTGAAAGTTCCTGTTCTCATGTCTCTGCCTACAGTCTGTAACTGTAAACATGTCAAGCGCATCTGCATGGTAGGTGTTTCTGATAAAGTTGCCAGTCAGTGTGGGTAGGAGGAGACCTCATTTCAGCACACACACACACACACACACACACACATGCTCTCACGCACTTTCCCCTCTGTCCGTGTGTTTGTTTGTTTGTTTGGTATGGTTTTCATCTGGCTGTCAAACGTAATTGCTCCATGGTGCGTCTCCCGGGATGGAAAAGCTCTCGCAAACGAAAGACGAGGCTTAAGGGGAGGACGAGGGGACGAAAACGAGCAGGAAAGAAGGAGTAAATAAAGAAGAGAAGGAAAAAGCGGAGCTCATAATACTGCGCTAACGGCGCTCCCTTAAAAGAACATTCGCTTTTATTAGTTTGCTTTTGAAAGGGAACAAAAGGAAAACAGCCTCAGACAGCTCTGGCAGGAGAAGACAGAGAAAGAGATGGAAGAAGAGAAAGAAAGAGAGAGAGAGAGAGAGAGAGAATGGAGTATTATTTTATTCCATTTCGAATGTGCTTATTTCATCCAGATGATGCCAGCCCCTCTCAGAGATGGACGCCTCATTTAGAGAGATGATTCAGGCTTAATGGGAACCATCCACGTAGTTTGAACGCCAGGGAAAGGCTGAAGGAGATGGAATATCTATCCCTGTTTTACTCTTTGAGCTCACTTATTAAAGCTTAGTTCAGTTGCTAGTAACCTTTAAGATGTATTGCCTTTGATTTGCTGGACTATTGAAATGCCTTTAATGCTTTAAACTGCATTGAGTTATTTACTCGATTACACCCATTCTTGAGTTTCCATTCATCACAAAACCTCAATAGTCACCAAAATGGCCCTGTCGTTTCCATCAAAATCCACCACCAATGCTTCTCTCAAGCATTTAAACCTCTTCTAGATCTTAAAGAAGGTCTAACATTGCTAACAGACACTGGAACTCAACAGTCACCTATATTAGCGTAGTCGTTTCTGTCAAAATGCATCACCAAGACTTCTCTTAAACCTCATCCAGATCTTAATGAAGGTCTCACAGACTAGTGGATTTGGTTTAGGACACAGTAGGACTTACTGTGAACTATAATAATGAATAAAAGCTCAACAGTTCTGGAGAAACACCATCCAGAGAGTTTAAATTGACTGAACTACACTGAAAATAAGTTACAGTGGTAACCCTACTTACGAGTTTAATCCGTGCAGGAGCCGAGCTCGTTAGCTGGTTAGCTCGTTAGCTGGATGCATTTCCCCCATAAGAATACATGTAAAACTGATTAATCCGTGTCAGCCGGCCAATATACAGTATACTTTAATATGTAAATAATGTGTTTATATGGGTTTTTAAAACATAAACGAGACGACGACGGCGCTCGTGTAGGCTGGCAGCTAAGGAGGACAGGAGGACGGGCGTACGTGTGGCATGGTTACACTTATCATATGAAAAGTAAAAGTAAAATGTATCTAACTTTCTTGTTCACTACTTTTTGCTACCTTAGCGTCGCTTTCACTAGCACTTTCACTTTCACTGGACAGCGGTCAAAGGTAATGACTGACCTCTTCTTCTACGCTAGCATCTAGGGGATGCTACAACTGCCGCGCCCCTAGCAGTTAGCATACTTGAACTAATTTACGCTAATCGCTACTTGGAATTTTATTCGTTACCTGGAACAAAATATTCTGAGATCTCGACTCTTTACCTGGAATACTCGTTAGTAGGGATGCTCGTAAGTAGGGTTACCACTGTATACTGTGTCCTAAATCACATGACCAGGTCTCTGAGAAATAAGATTTAGACATGTATTTAGATTACTATCTGTTTAGGTGACTATTGAGTTCTGTTGATTGTTAGCAGCATTAGCTGTGTTTGGGTGATTGACTACACCAGGGGTAAGTGAAGAGCTTGTGATGATCAGTTCTTTGAGTTCTGACAGTGTCCTCAGTATAGCCTGAAAACTTTAGTGACATTATTACAATGACATTGTCATATCATCCATCCCTTATCTCCATCTGTCTGCTGCCCCAATAACTCCTCTCTACTGATCTCTAATTGTTAGACTCCTGACTCTTTCCTCTTCCAGATATCGATGAGTGCCGGATGAATAATGGTGGCTGTGATCAAGTGTGCAGGAACACAGTGGGAAGCTTTGAGTGCAGCTGCAAGAAAGGCTACAAACTGCTGACCAATGAAAGGACCTGCCAAGGTATGAAAACAAAGAAATGACTCATTTACAGGCACATCTGCAGGCAGCCTTATTAGTGTGGCTGCTGTAGAACAATGTAGAGCACCCCAATGTCACCATTCTATGTGCAGATCAAAACATGACATTGCATAATCTTTTTCAATATTGGAAAATACATATTAACCGCAACCCTGATTAGGAATAAGCGGGTGTGATAATGAATGAATGAATGAAAATACATATTCTTGCAGTACATACAGCACAGGTACGTGATTCTGGATTTCAGACTGCATGTGCAGCTCCAGTACTCCAGCAGGGGGCACTGTGATTACGCATAAATACCTGTTTTTGCAGCAAAACAAGAAGTGAAATGAAAAAGTAGATAAGATCCAGTGACCACTGTGAGTTTGTGTTCTTGTGAGTGTTTAGTGTGATATTATACTGTAGATTATACCAACATCTTAATTAGAAAATATCGGCATAATTGTTTTTATCACCCATTTTTTTGGCTGATTGATAATGACATCATCCATTGTTGCTTACTTGCACTTTCTTCATTTGTTGCTGGGAGCATTAGACTACCTCTTCTTGAGACACATGCAGCTATATATACGTTACCCCTTAAATGTATTTCTCTCATTTATTTGTCAGTGAAGAGAGCTTGTCAGTGAAGAAGTAACACAGCAGTCACAATCCCAGTGCTAACAGGCTAGCTCCCTAACTAACATCTCAACCTATTTTTTACATATATTATAATACAAATACAGTTTGGGGCCCCAAGTGGCTCAGCAGGCTAAGATGCTGACACTATGACCAGAGGATCACAAGTTCAAATCCTGGTCATGCTGTTTGCCATCAACAGACAGGGCCCAAGAGAGCAAAAATTGGCAGTGCTCTCTCTCCCTATCACTCACACATTGCAATGTGCGCTGGCTCAGGCATCTACTGATTGGTCCATTCAGAGCTGGGAATCCTGCACTTTCCTGCAAATGTGTTGGCTCCCCAATGATGGTGTGTCCGCTAGAGTTGGGGACAGTGCAAAATGATGGGGAGAGCCCCCTAGTGGATGGGATGGGTTAATGGGCTACTCCCACATTGGGAAGGAGAGAAAATTGGCAAAAATTAAGAAGAAAAACTATTATAGTTTCAATATACATATAATATTTCAGGAATGACATAATCACACAATTGAAGTGGGGCAAAACCTTATTAAAAAACCTCAAATTAGAAGCCTACAATACCTGAGAGGTCTCTACAAGCTACTACACATGTGCTAGTAGTCTGACCAAGCTTGCCCATGCTATTATTACATCACTATGACTAATATGCATAGCAAATAATTAGGAAAAACTTAAAGAAATAGCCTACTTTTCAGTATCTTTGTAAGACACTCCCTACGCTCTCCATAGACAGCATATCTACATCATCTACTTCTGATGTCATGACCTTGAACTCATTTGCATTTGACCATCCATGCAGCTTACAGCAGTTTACTCCACATGTTTATGTTGAAGTTATAAGGAGTGTTGTTTTCTCCACAAAAGATCTACAGAGGACAGCCAATCAGAACAGATCTCAATGACATTTACATACATCAGTCTTAAAAGTACAGTAACAAGGATTGTAAAGGATAAGAAGAGGGTGGATAATGGATAACATGAATTAAAACAGACTCACGCAAAGACAAAGTAGAATAGGTGAAGCTGTATGGTTGTATGAAGCATAATTCTGCACTCCTGGGACCTCGTTCACCTCACATGTCACTAAATCAAGCGGTTGCAGTGTGGGATCACAGTACAAGCGGAGTCCAGCATGTTTGTACTGTGAGGTGGAGGAGTACCTGCTCAGCGGGGGAGTGGGCACTCAGCCACTGAGCAAACAGAGGAGATGGCCTGGCCATGCCGCTGAGCCGAGCTGCAGGTGTGAGGAATTAGAGCGAGAAAATCCTCAATCCTCCCTCACCGGGGGAGCGGCCCTCTGCACACGGACACATCTGGAGGCTTCAGAAGAGCACAAAGCAAACACACAGACCGCAGAAGAACAGAAGAGTGGAAACAGAAAATGAAATCTGAAATGAAGCAGAGGAGGGAGGTTAGAATGAATGGAGAGAAGATGAAGAGGCCCTTTGGTCTGGTCATCAAGAGACGAGCAGCTTTTTAATTTTAGTGTTAATTTCTCACATTGAGAATAACTCCTCAGTTCAGTGTGTGAGCCCATAGTCAGGTATTACAATGATTACAAATGCACTGAACATGATTGGAATAATTCAATTTTTTGCTCAAAACCCAAGATACGTGATTTGTCAATTCAGTCATGTACTGTATATTCACTCATATTAAGTAGCCATTTGCTTCTTAATTTCAATTAAGCTCTTTATTTGATTAACCAAACATTAATGCAGGTTGTAAATGTGAGCATATTATAGTAAAATGTAGATCATATGAAGTTATATACAACTATTTACAACAAAAAGCAAATGTGCGGTTCCTTTTTTGTACACTTGGGGGCAGTGTTGGTAGATTCTGCCTCATTGTATAGGCTTCTTGAGGGCACCTCACCCCTCCCGCCTCACTACGTTTATGGAGATGTAAATATGAACCTTGACCGGTGACATCTTGAACCAGTCATGATCAATGACTCCTGATTGTTATGTTCTTGTTAAGTTCTATGCCCTAGAATGTTATCTAGAAACAGTATTGGAAATGTTCATGTATTTATTCATTTAGAGGGATCATGAACTAGAACCCAAACAGAAGATATTGCTGAGAAAACCCACCCATATGAAATTTGGAATTGACTTGACAGCATTTAATAATAATAATGAAAAATATCATTAAAATTGTCCAAAAAGCCATGATCAGTGCATCTTGAAATAGCATTGTTTGTTGATGTAACCCATTTCATTTGTCTGCAACCACAAGTCACAGTTTAATCATGAATCATTTTCCTGTGAAAAGCTTTGGCAATACAACAGGATGCACTCAATCAAGAACTTATCTAAGATCATCAAACATACCTAGATGCTACAGCTAGAGACTTATAAAGACTATTGAAGCTCCATTGACCACCTTTGAAATGATCTGGAGTGATGAACCTCCATTGACCACCTTTGAAATGATTTGGAGTGATGAATCTCCATTGACCACCTTTGAAATTATCTAGAGTGATGAAGCTCCATTGACCACCTATGAAATAATCTAGTTATGAAGCTCCATTGACTATCTTTGAAATGATGTTTAGTGATGAAGCTCCATTGACTGCTTTTGAAGTGCTATGGAGTGATGAAGCTCCATTGACCACATTTGAAATGATCTGGAGTGATAAAGCTCCATTGACCTCTTTTGAAATGATCTTATTATGAAGCGCCATTGACCACATTTGAAATGCTGTGCAGTGATGAAGCTCCATTGACCACATTTGAAATGATCTGGAGTGATGAAGCTCCATTGACCACCTTTGAAATTATCTAGAGTGATGAAGCTCCACTGACAACTTTTGAAATGATCTAGAGGTGATGAAGCTCCACTGACAACTTTTGAAATTATCTAGAGGTGATGAAGCTCCATTTACCACCTTTGAAATGATCTAGAGGTGATGAAGCTCCATTTACCACCTTTGAAATTATCTAGTTATGAAACTCCATTGACCACCTTTGAAATGATCTAGAGTGATGAAGCTCCATTGATCCCCTTTAAAATGATCTAGAGTGATGAAGCTCCATTGACCCCCTTTAAAATGATCTAGAGTGATGAAGCTCCATTGACCCCCTTTGAAATGATCTAGAGTGATGAAGCTCCATTGACCACCTTTGAAATTATCTAGAGTGATGAAGCTCCATTGACAACTTTTGAAATGATCTGGAGTGATGAAGCTCCATTGACCACCTTTGAAATGATCTAGTTATGAAACTCCATTGACCACCTTTGAAATTATCTGGAATAATGAAGCTTCACTGACCACCTTTGAAATTACCTGGAATAATGAAGCTCTACTGACCACCTTTGAAATGATCTAGAATGATGAAGCTCCATTGACCAGCTTTGAAATTATCTGGAATAATGAAGCTCTACTGACCACCTTTCAAATGCTCTAGAGTGATGAAGCTCCATTGACCACATTTGAAATGATCTAGAGTGATGAAGCTCCATTGACCACCTTTGAAATTATCTAGAGTGATGAAGCTCCATTGACAACTTTTGAAATGATCTGGAGTGATGAAGCTCCATTGACCACCTTTGAAATTATCTGGAGTGATGAAGCTCCATTGACCACCTTTGAAATGATCTAGTTATGAAACTCCATTGACCACCTTTGAAATTATCTGGAATAATGAAGCTTCACTGACCACCTTTGAAATTACCTGGAATAATGAAGCTCTACTGACCACCTTTGAAATGATCTAGAGTGATGAAGCTCCATTGACCAGCTTTGAAATTATCTGGAATAATGAAGCTCTACTGACCACCTTTCAAATGCTCTAGAGTGATGAAGCTCCATTGACCACATTTGAAATGATCTGGAGTGATGAAGCTCCATTGACCACATTTGAAATGATCTAGAGTGATGAAGCTCCATTGACCACTTTTGAAATGATCTGGAGTGATGAAGCCCCATTGACCACATTTGAAATGATCTGGAGTGATGAAGCTCCATTGACCACCTTTGAAATAATCGAGCTATGAAGCTCCATTGACCACCTTTGAAATGCTGTGCAGTGATGAAGCTCCATTGACCACCTTTAAAATAATCGAGCTATGAAACTCCATTGACCACATTTGAAATGCTGTGCAGTGATGAAGCTCCATTTGACCACATTTGAAATGATCTAGAGTGATGAAGCTCCATTGACCTCTTTTGAAATGATCTAAAGGTGATGAAGCTCCATTTACCACCTTTGAAATGATCTAGAGTGATGAAGCTCCATTGACCACCTATGAAATGATCTAGTTATGAAACTCCATTGACCACCTTTGAAATGATCTAGAGTGATGAAGCTCCATTGACCACCTTTGAAATGATCTAGAGTGATGAAGCTCCATTGACCCCCTTTGAAATTATCTGGAATAATGAAGCTCTACTGACCACCTTTCAAATGATCTAGAGTGATGAAGCTCCATTGACCACCTTTGAAATGATCTAGAGTGATGAAGCTCCATTGACCCCCTTTGAAATGATCTGGAGTGATGAAACTCTCTCTATCCACACCTCTGTGATAAACTGGATGATGAAACACCATTGACCACCTTTGAAATGATCTGTAGTGAAGTTCATTGAAACGCTTTTGCAATTAGAATGCCATTTCTGATCCAGACCTAACTGATCAACTGCAGTGCTGACCGCACTAATGCTTCAAGTCTGAATCCCAGCAGCAATGTTCAACATCTGTCCTTCCCAGAAGAGTACATACTGTCAGCACAGCAAATGTCAGAGCATCCCTTGGGGGAAGAAGGTTGGACCTACCAATCCTGAAGCTGTGAATGTGGACAAATAAAGAAAAAGAGAAACAAAAATTGTGCTCCATATTGAGATAATCAAGCTTCTGGGATGTCTCCAGCCTGTCTGTTCTCTGTCAGCCGTTTTGCTCTCCCTGGTTCTGCTCTTGGCTTGGCTCTGACCATGGTGTACTCGTAGTCACGCCGCATGCATTTACTCTCAGCCTGATTTCAGAAAGCATCTGGCTTGTTTTTCCTTGCTCTCCTCTACTTAAAGCTTGGATTTTTGTTGATTCTGTAGTTTTGATTCAATTTCAGTTTGTTTGGGCTGGCCTGCTGGGCGTTAATACAGACGCCTTGCACAGGGTAGCCGAGCCTGAACCACCCTGCCAATCTTAGCAACCGCATGCTCCTAAGTCATCTCACCACTGTGTGGAACATGCCTGTCAAACTGTTTGGAGAAAAAGGACAGATCGTACAGAAGCCACAAGTTTTGTTTTTCTTCGCTTTCTTCCTGAGCATACTTTGAGACGTGTGAGTGACACTGAGGTAGACCGACAAGCATTATTTATGCAAGAGGTTTGCAGATTGAGTTTGCGTTTTGGAGAACTTTATTCATTGCTGTTAGTGATTGGGATGTGGGAGGATCTCCAAAATTGTTTAACTGCTCCAGCATTACACAGTAGGGGTTGCGTTTATGTAAAGGGATTAAGTCTAGGCTTGGATTACACAGCATTTTGAATGGAGACGAAAATGTACTGTTGTTCAGGATTTAGCTTAGTCCCTCAAACCCAGTGTGTTTAGACCAATTACTGACAGCCTTTATAGAACAACAACCAGCACATAGTAGCTGATTGGATGTCAACTTTCTTTAAATGTGATGTCAAGAAAGCTAAATAACGTGAACCATATTGTGTATTCAGTTGTCTTGGTGTTTTATTTTCTGCTCTGTCCTCCACCTTTAACTGCTTGCATGGTCAAACCCCTGCTGAGGGTTACCCAGCATGCCTGTGTGCCCCACCCCAGAGTTTGCACCATGACCTATGGTTGTTTTCTTTCCCTGTTCCCCACCAGGTTCTGGGTGAGAGCGTGGGAATGCCCATCCATCAACAGGCCACTGATCTGAGACCTGATTTTTCATTTCTCTTATAATGGTTCACATTAAGATTTAGCTATCTGTTATTTATTTATTCAGTATGACCAATATAACCGAATATATAAATGTGGAGAAGGGGTCTTAAGAGCAGGGAGGGAAGGGTATGAGGGAGGTAGCCATGTTTGCGTGAGGCCCTGCTATTGTTATCATGTGGAAACGGTAGGAGTGGGTCGCCAGGGAAGCCCCTTATCTTTAGCCTGTTTTTTACACAATGCTCCTTAAGTGCATCCTAAGGTGAGGGGTCAGACAGATTGCTTAGCTCAGTGCTTTAACAGTTCCTTTCCTAACAAATCCACAACACTTCACTGTTTGCGGTTGAACTCATCTGCCAAAGAACTTGTGTTATATCAGGTGTGCTGGAGCAATAAATCAGTCAGTAATCGAGTACTGTGATTGAACTACCATGATTTAGATTTGATCTGTCACTCAGAAGTCATTAGTGCATCTTGGAAGTCATTAGTGCATCATGGAAGTCAATGGTGCATCTTAGAAGTGGTTAGTGCATCTTGGAAGTCAGTGGTGCACCTTGGAGGTTATTGGTACATCTTGGAAGGTAATAGTGCATCTCAGAATTCATTAGTGTATCTCAAAAGTCATTGGTGCAATTTGCAAGGCACTGCGGTAAATTTGAAGTCACTGGTGGATCTTGGAAGTCGCTGATGGAACTTGGAAGCAACTGCTGGGTCTTGGAAGATGCTGGTGGATCTTTGTAGTAGCTGGTGCATCTCAGACGTCAGTGGTGCACCTGGGAAGTCATTGGTGTATCATGGAAGTCATTGTTGCATCAAGGAAGTCACCGCAATGTTGCTCAGAGGTCATTTTTGGATTTCCAGGAGGATTTTCTCTATAGGAATAATAAATGGAGTTTTTGTAAATCACATTTGTCACATCCTGTCAAAGACAGAAAATTTCAAGCCTGATATGTTTTTGTCCAAAACCTGCCATCATTCACGGCTGACCCATATGTCATGTTTCCAGTCATTCATTTGAGATGTAGGAGAAGCTAGCTATGACTGTTTTCAAACAAAATCAAATGTGTTCTTGTTTATTTGCTGTTTGTTCTCAATCTTTTGATTTGTTGACAGTCGGATGCGCTAGTCCTGACCTCTAAGCAGCAAGCTTCACTGTTAATAAAAGTGATACTTCAAGAGTTTCTCTGGCTCCTCAGACACTGGAACTGGGCTTAATTCATGTACACAAAACTAGTCCCTACTGCTATACTAGTGCATGTCCAAAAATTAGAATACTGTGAAAAAGTTCATGATTGTTAATAATTTAATTGAATAAACTGACATATTTTATATTATTTACATGTTAAGTCACATGTTGCAAGACTTTGTTTCACTGATGATCAGTATGGCTTTATAACTCATGAGAACCATTCAAACAGTATCAACGTTACTACACAAAGGCTTGAAATGTCACTTTACGTGTAATGATTATAAAATTTGACTGTTTACCTTTTTAAATTCAGTTATGAACTTTTTGATGATAGTGATTTTTTGAAGATGCTGTAGTAAGTCAACATGTGTACTGAAGTAAGCGGTCTAGTGAATTAAAAATATCAAATAAATGATATTTTGGTATTGTAAATACTCGGCCAATGACCCTGTCAGATCTTCAAACTGAACTCTGTGGCTCACACTTGACCTTTTACCAAGGCCTTCTACTGCGGAGGTGGACTCCTCAGCCCAAATTAGAGACAGGGCTTGCCCTCTCTCTAAATGCTCTGGGTGGAACATGAAAACAGAATATTTGCTTTATCTGGAGCGAGAGCGGCCTCCAGGTTCCCCCGCCATCAGCAGCCCCCGGTTCCATCAATCAGGATAGGGCTTGTCCTTCGCCACCTCTCGGAAAATCTGGACACATTCCTCAGCCTTCGCTAAACCTCACCCCTGCTGTCCTCAGCGGGCCATTCAGACGCACTGCTTATCTGATCATGCCCCGTATCCTTAAAGAGAGGCTGATAGAGCCCCTATCTCAGCTCTGTAAACAGTCTTGCTGTTAGTTTTCCCTCAAAGTGCTATTGTTTCAAACTGGCAATGGAAGGAAAACCGCTAAGTCTGAGATTAGCAGCGAGCAGAGATGGCAGTGGAGGTGCTGAGGAACTATGCTGGAACTATCTTTTTTTTCCCCTGCTTTTATTCTTGAGCTCTTTTGGCTTGTTTCGTTCTTCTAGCATATCCGCCTCAGTCCTTCCCTTGTCGATCACTGCCGGGATCACAAGGACCCACTTAATGTCGTGTGGTGAGATGAGTAGATGTATGTTTCAGTGTTCCAGGTGCCTATCTATGTTATTCCCTGTGCTGCTTAGCACGTACACAGGTCGATTGTCACTCATCCCGCATACTGCCACATACTGCAGCTGGGCCTTTCCAAAAACAAGAGGCCCTTCTAGCGATGATGCTGGATCTTCACCATCCCGCACAGAAAGTGTTTTCAGTGAGAGAGGTCTGTTTTTGGTCTGTTTACTTCCAGTTCCATTTCTAGACACTCAAAGAACTTTGGAGACATTGGCGTCTCCTCAACCACCACCAGTGGTCACCTGGATGAAGCATTCGCAACTGCTCCACACTAGAACATTCTACACATATTCTATAAGGCGAGGTAAGGAGAGGCTATGCCAGTTTCTGAAGATGGAGATGATTAGAGGTGGGACATTTAGCCAGACATATCTCTTTAACCAGGAATCATTTTCTGATCTCAGACAATCAGGACAGTCTTGTCTGAAAAACTGGGGCATTGGGATCCACACAGAACAAAGGAATAGTGCAATGTTGTCCACCAGCTCCATTTCCAGTAGACACACAAGCTTTTCCTCAGAGGTCTCCCATCCAAGTGCTAACCAGGCGTAGACCTGCTTAGCTTCAGTGAATGCCATGTTACGTTGTTCAGGTATAATGGTTGCTGGTTTATGCATGTTGATTGGCTGTGAATGTTCCATCAGTACTTATGTCATGCACATGCAAATTTTTTTGTCTCCTGACAAATCAGATTGTTGGGGGCGGGGCAAAAAATGGCCAATGCATCTTTCCATGCCTAGAAAAAGCCTCATGCTTATACATAATATTACCTCCTGGGACAACGTAGGTGTGAAAGAAGCAGCTGAATTTGCAGATGTGCATTGAAGTGTACAGTCGTATAGGTCTACCAACAGTGGCAAAAATCCCAGTGTACAGTTAACCCTCATCAGAATTCTGAGGAGAATTTGATGTAGATTGGGATTTTTGCCACTGCTGGTAGACCCTTATGACCGTGTACGTCAATACACCTGCAAATTCATCTACTTCCTGCCCACAATGGCCTTTGGCGCCCAAAGGCTGTCACTCCTTTTTATCAATCATTAACATCCATCATATATACACAATACAAATCTATTTAGATGGAGATTGGGTTTAACCTACATTCAATCATGTTTTCTCCCAGTGTCAGACTGGAACAGGATGTGATCTGGACTGTAAGAAAGCAGCTGGGGTCCATTGGGTCTGAGAATGTGTCAGCGGTGCCCCGCTGTCCTTCTGAACATGTGCAGGTCACTGTGTGGGTAAAAATGACCAGGCTCTCTTAATGAATCTGCCAACAGCTCATAAAGCACTTCTGATGATGCCTGAGTGAACTGACTGAACGACATGGAGAAAAGAGTGAATACTGCCTGTTTCTCTCAACTTCAAAGCCAGATGTTTTCCTGAGCACCACTGCTTGTGGTTCTGATTTCCTGGATCCTTTGCTGGTCAGGTTTGTGATGTTGATTAAGCGAGTAGGACCCTGTGGCTTGTTCTAATAGGTTAAAGGACTGTTTCTAATATGCTGGGTCATGATGTGAAGGACAGTAGTTTCCTTTTTCCCAGACTTCAGACCTCCATGGTCTGAAGTGTGTGCTCTTGAGTGCTTGTTGTTTAATTAGCTTGCATTGTTTAGCCTAAACCACCACCTTGATGTCTTGATTACCTACACAGATGTTTTGATTTCCCGGGACAGTTTAAATCTGGGCCTTATCATTATCGAATGAGATGAGCTTCATTTCCTGTATTCTGCTCTATAATGCCTTAAACACTGAACTTTACCACCCCATCATTTCCAGAGACAGACACTAGAGGATGCTTTTCCAAAAGTGCTGCTATAAAGCTGTAGCCACATTTTAAAAACAATAATCAACAGCTTATGAAAACACATCTGTCTGTCTGTATGTCAGTCTGACTACCTGCCTCCCCATTTCTGTCCGCCTGACTGCCTGCCTCCTCTCTTGGTCTGTCTGTCTGTGTACTGTCCTGTCTATCTATCTGAGACAGAAGGTAGGAGTAGTTCCAACGTAGATCATTTTATTGACAAACACGGGTAGACTGGACATTAGCACAGACACACAGGATAACCAGGTACAGATAGTAATGACTCACAAAGACAATGACAACAAGAGTAAAATATATACGGGCAGTAATCAGAAAAACACATGAAGAAACAGCTGTGAACAATAACGTAGACACCAGGAAGTGGGCGAGGGCCAGCCAAGAACATGACAGTCCATCAGACTGTCAGTCTGTCTCTCTGTTGCTCTTTGTCTGTCTATCTATCTATCTATTCATCCATCCATCCGTCCATCTCTGTTTGTCCATCTATTTATTTGGATTTAAATACAAATAGTAAACATGAAAAGGAGAAATGTAAATAAGTTCATCCTAGACTCCTAAATGGTGTGATGCTCAGTGTGTGCCTGTCTATCTCTCTCTCTGTCTGTCTGTCTGTCGTTAAAGGGAGAAGTGTAAATGCGCAGGATGCTACTGCGGTCCTGAATGGTGTTGTGATGGTCAGTGTGTATGTTTGTTTGGGAGTGGTGTGAGGTGGCAGAGGGGATTAGGTTACTGCGCATTCCTCTCGACACGGCCGTGCTGGTGAAATCACTTCCACATGGCCTGAGGAAATAAGGACGAGCAGAGTGTTAAGATTTGAGCTGCAGTGTAAAGCTGCTGTGAGCTGTGTTAAATGATCTGCTCTTAAACGCTGATTACACTGTAATTAGAGACAAGTCTAATGGAATGACTGACACGAGAGGAAACACCGCAGGAGTACTGAACATGCCCGGCGCTGTAAAGTCATTTCAGTATCAACCAGCCATGTTTTATTCTACTGACTAATTAACAATCTCTCTCTCTCTCTCTGTCTCTCTGTCTCTCTGTCTCTCTGTCTCT
>BRDA01009966.1:43865-57665 GCA_036984385.1 Crenuchus spilurus
AAACATGTTTTAGATTTTACTTCAAAGTAGACACACAACTGATGTCTCACATTAAGAGGCAAGAAATGCAAGTCATGAACTCTTGACAAGACGCAACTGAAAGCCATTCCAGGTGACTACCTCATAAAGCTGACTGAGGAAAATGCCAAGAAAGCTGCATCTAAGCAAGAGGTGCCTACTGTGAAGAATGCAAAATATAAAACATATTTTTTTACAATAAAAAAACACTGAATGTCCAGAAGCTGTGTCTAAACTTTGGACTGGCACTGTATTTTGATGTTTCTTATTTACTTTCACTTAAAAATCAAACAAATGTGTCATCTGACTAGTAGTGCTATAACAGAGAATTACAGCAGACTTACCTTCACAGACAGGAACTCTGCCATCCCAGCCTTCAGACAGGCAGTGTCTCACACCTCTCCCCACCAGGAAGTGCCTTCAAATATAATATAACATCAGGACCTCTTACGAAAACATGACAAAACATGAGGTTCACAGTGTGAAACTCCTGTATCTGGACGGCATTAAAGTATCTACAGGACGAGTGAGTTTCTGGAGGGTCGTAGGGTTTTACAGACACTAATGTTTGTGTCACATGATAATATGATCACAGTTCATTTGTACCTGTAGCTGTGATTATCATCACTCCTTCAATAAGCTGATATTACTCTTCTGTCAGTATCTCTTCTTTCTTAGGAATAATGTAGGTCTTAAATCCCGACCAACTAGACTAATGAGTGGCTCTTAGTAAAGCTAGAGTATTTTTTGGGTTGTGATTTGGTTGTTAGTAGTTCCATGCATTAAACGACTAAATATGACTAGTAGCAGCAACCAATAATCTTTATTATTTACAGACCACCAGTTCCATTACACCTACTGTGGTCAATTCCTTCTGCTCCGAAGTGGGTTTTCCTGAGGTTGACACCAGACCTGCTGCTCACTTACACTAGACTGAAGCTCTAATGCTACTGCATTTTAAATTATGATACCTAATATGAACGCAATGATCCCTATTATTAATATCATTAATGTTTTATACTATAGCACAATGTCAGATTTAACTAAGGATGTAAATCTGTGTCAGTAGTTTGATCAGAGGAGGATGGATCCCCTTTGTGAGTCTGGTTCCTCCCAAGATTTCTTCCTCCAGCCTTGAGGGAGTTTTCCCTTGCCACTGTTGCCTTCGGGTTGCTCACATTGGGCTTAGATTCAGATTGTTTGATACTAATTATGTAAAGCTGCTTTGTAACAACGCCCACTGTAAAAAGCGCTATATAAATACATTTTGATTTGATTTGATTTTCCAACACGAATCAGCGACTGCCTAGAAAAACAGAGATTTGTTTACAGACGGAACTAAACTGCTCAGACGAGGTCTGAGTTTATTAAAAACAATCATTTCGCCTTTTTCAAAGGATGAGGACTTTAAAAACTCTGCATCCGCACCTAAATACAATCACAAAGAAAGACAAAATGACCCCAGGACCCCCTGTACATTTAATCCAATCTGAATAGACATGCGGAGACCTACCCTTCATCACACTCAGCTGTAGCGGTGTCCCCAAACGATATCCCCGTGTACTTAAAACGCCCGTTCAGGATCTCTCCAGCAGAACCACAACGTTTCCCTTCAAACAAAGGGTGTAATTAGTAATACGATGTCAACAAAGATTCACATACTTTTGCTGCTCACAGACATGTAATATTGGATCATTTTCCTCAATAAATCAATAACCAAGTCTCATTTCCTTTGAACTGATTCTCTTTATATACTTTTAGGACTTAATTAATTTTATCCCGCCCACCCACTAGGACTCGACCAATCATCTGTAATGTCTCTGACTCTAGGAGGGTGAAGACTAGCACAACCTCCTCTGATGCATGTGAAGTCAGGCTCCGCCTCTTCTCCAACTGCTGCACACTCGCAGCGCAGCTCTGATGGATCAGCTGACAGACACCAGAGCCAGCAGACACTGCATGGTAGTGGTGATGGGGAGAGAGCGCCATCTACCCAGCCAGAGAGAACACGCCCAGTTTTGTTCTTTCCTGGCTGTCAATGGCAAGCAATATGACCAGGATTCGAACTCGTGACCCTCATAGTGTCAGCGCGACATGGAGGGGGCCGTAGGAGGGCAACAACCCAGCAGCAGGACCGCTAACGCATCCTTTGTGCAAGGAGGAACAGGAGGAGCAGAGCCAGAGCCCTGCAAAATGACCTCCAGCAGACCACTAATATCCATGTTTCTGCTCAAACTGTCAGAAACAGACTCCATGAGGGTGGTATGAGATTTTGAGTATGATTCCAAATCCCTCCTAGGGGCAATAATTTTGATTTACATTGATCATTTTTATGTTATTTTGTTCTTAACACATTCCACTATGTAATAAATAAAGATTTTCAACTGGAATATTTTATTCATTGAGATCTAGGATGTTATTTTAGTGTTCCCTTTATTTTTTTGAGCAGTGTATACTGCTAAGATATCCTGCACTTATCTTTCATTTGCACGTTTCACTACTTACTTTCACACATCATCTTTAATGGTGTCCAGCGGCCGTTATCACATTGAATGCTGACACTTCCTCCCACCCAGCGGTATCCAAGGTTACACTTGAATCGCACATAGTCTCCAGACTTGTACGGTGCATCTTGGCGGAAGTCCTCTCTGGGCATGGCATTAGGGTGGTATGGCGGACGATCACAATTTGCTGCAGAACATTTCAAAAGACTTTTAAAACACCATACCCTCAGTACTGACTACAGACATTCACTGTTTATAAACACATTCCTAACAAATTCACTGGAATTTTACACATTTTATAAGACAAGTAATACATACAGCAGCTGTTAAATAAAACATTTTCAACTGTATAGAACATGCATTGTGAGTGCAGTCTTGAGCCATACAAACATCTTTCTCAAACAGAGTCTTTCTCCAACACACACACACACACACACTCACACAGTTTGAGGGGAAAACTCCTCACAGTCCATGTGAGTGGGTGAAGATCTTTCTCAGAGGTCTGCTAGCTATGATGTAGCATCATGATTCAGCAAGGAACAGCTCACTCAACCCGGGAAAACGAGTTCAGTCAAAGTTTCATCGCTCTTGAATGCTCCTCCTCATCAGATACGTGCAACACATGTCAGACTATTTTGGCTGCTAATGAAAAATTCTGCCTCAAATAAACCATCTTCAGTTACAACAATAAGTGTTGATTTTTGGTGTAAATCTTTACTGACGTTTGAGTCCTGAACGAATAGAAATGAGCACTTTGTCCTGCTGAAGGGCGCCCTCTTGTGGCACAAATCTGGTTTGTTACATAAACCTACATAAAGTCCCTTTAGTGATGTGCAGCCTGAAAAATAATTTCTGAGGTTAAAAAACTGAAGGTTTCAACATTTGAGTGTAAATTGGCAGTAAACTGTAAACTGCTGTTACACATAAGACACATTTTTCACTTATTCAACCCTCTGCTTTTATTTCATGCAGTCAGTCTTTAATAATACAGCAGACTGTTAATACGTTAAGCCATCTTCCAGCTAATATTGTGATCGTGTAAGACATGAATGGCTCTTACGTGAGACACAGCTGGGGACAGATGGTGCCCAGGATCCATTAGCAGCACAGGTTACGGGATTTGGTCCTCTTAGCTGGAAACCACTTTCACAGGAGATCGTCGCAGTCGTGTTAAACTTCATATAGCTAGTACTTACTTGTCCATTGACTATGTTCAGCTTTGGACATTTGATCACTACAAAGGAGCACACAAGAACACACTATTAACCATTAATACAGCCTCTGAGATACTGAGGTGTTTAAAAACATCAGTAGCTCTATTGTATCTGATACATTTGTATCACAACATGCACTAACACGCCACCACCACTTCAGTGTCACTGCAGTGCTGAGAATGACCCAACACCCAAATAATACCTGCAGGGTGAAGAACAGGGTGCACCTATATGGTCAGGTGA
The DNA here is from genome assembly GCA_036984385.1 of Crenuchus spilurus. NCBI lineage: Eukaryota > Metazoa > Chordata > Actinopteri > Characiformes > Crenuchidae > Crenuchus > Crenuchus spilurus. The sequence goes on from BRDA01009966.1 coordinate 47,845, forward strand.
GCTGATAAAATGAACAATGAGTGTAGATACAAGGTTTGTGTACCTGCTATATAGGTATACAGGTACCTGCTACGTGTGTGTACAATCTCAGACCTTACCAAGTACCGTACTAGTGGAGATATTTCTTTCTAGAAAGTAATGAGTAATCCCATTACAGTATGAGAAGTAACTGCTATTTTGTAATCAATTACTTCTTTTTAGTAAACACTCCAGCCGTCTGGACTTACCGTTACACTTTGATAGTTTAGGCATCCATGTGCCGTTAGGCTGACACTTGATACTGAAACTGCCATTCAGGCTGTATCCCGCATCACAGGAGATGGACAAAGACTCTCCAGGTTTGTACGCATTCTTGTTTTCACTAAACTTCATGTTTTTTCTCAACCCAGGGGGCCGACACGTCTTTACTACAGCTCTGTCCAAGGCTGGAGAAGGAGAGAGAGGAGGAGGAGAGGCTAGGGAGAAGAGAGAGGAGGGATTATTATAGCACCCTGCAGCTTTCAGTCAATCTGACAGACCGAACTGAAGTAAACACACCAGATTTCCGGACTTACCTTCACACTGTGGTAGATCAGGCTTCCATGTGCCGTCAGACTGACATGTGATGTTGAATCTTCCTTTTAGTTTGTATCCCACATCACAGGAGATGGACAAAGACTGTCCAGGATTATACGCATCCTTGCTTTCGTTAAACTTCCCATTTTTTATTGCTGCAGGACGCCGGCATGTAGGTAATTCAGCTCTGTGCAAAGAAGTCCCAAAGAGAGAGGGAGACAGAGGAGGGGCAGAGGCAGAGCGAGAGCCTAGAGAGAGAGAGAGAGAGAGAGAGACAGAGACACAGAGACAGAGACAGGCAGACAGAGAGAGAGAGAGAGAGAGAGAGAGAGAGAGAGAGAGAGAGAAAGACAGAGACACAGAAAGAGAGACAGACAGACAGAGAGAGAGAAAGCGAGAGAGAGAGAGAGAAAGAGAGAAACAAAGAGAGAGAGAGAGAGCGAGCAAAAGAGAGAGAGAGAAAGAGACAGTGAGAGAAAGAGAAAGAAAGAGAGAGAGAGAGAGAAAGAGAGAGAGAAAGAAAGAGAAAGAGAGAAAGAGAGAGAGAAAGAAAGAGAAAGAGAGAGAAAGAGAGAGAGAGAGAAAGAGTGAGAGAGAGAGAGCGAGCAAAAGAGAGAGAGAGAAAGAGAAAGAGAGAGAAAGCATGAGAGACAGAGAGACAGAGAGAGAAAGAGAGAGAGAGAGAGAGAAAGAGAGAAAGAGAAAGAAAGAGAGAGAGAGAGAGAAAGAGAGAAAGAGAAAGAGAGAGAGAGAGATCACAAGTTTCTTCAGTAATGTTGAAGTAAATAAAAGTGATAACAACAAAAAGGCAGCAGGGGGAGCTGTTGACCTCTATTTGAGTTTACATCCCTGGTGCCACGTCAGACTTACATCCAATGACTTTAGCTTAAATCTGGGCTTTCTGACCAAGTCTGAGCAGTAAAAGAAGATAATCTATGGATCCTGTAAGGCAGTTTGATGTGTGTGCATTGTCTTACCCTCACCTTTCTCACAAGTGGGAAGAGTTCCATTCCATGTCCCGTTTTCAAGGCATTCCCGAACCCGTTCTCCATGTAGAACATAACTGAAAAGTGGTATCAGAACAGAAGTGTGTTAAAGAGTATATACTTCATGTGTGGGTTAATAATTCACTCAAAAATCACATTCATACAATTTATACTGCAGGACTATCTACACAATAGTCACCTAAACAGCACAGTTGTTTCACCAAAAAAACGTTTCCCAAATGTGAATTGTAGGTGATTATTGGTTCTAATATTAGTTAACTACATTATACTCATAGCTCCAGTTCTAAACTAAAGAAGCAAAAATATGTTGATCGACTACGTCAGGAGTAAATGGGAAAGGGCAGAAGAAGGCTGATATATAAGATATATAAGAAGGCTGATATGCACACTACTGGTGGTATGAAATATTGTAAAGACAAGAAAAAACTGTTTACTTAAAGCTACAATTAAAAAAATTTATCTCAATTAATCTCAGTATGTCTTATAGTTAAACACGACTAATCGCGAGCGATTCTGCCACTGGTCACTAGGAGACACTAGTGAGTGCAGAGCTCACTGCTGAAACTGCAGAGAAGTGGAGGTGCCATGTCGCTGTGTAAACAAATGTGTTTCATTCATTTTTTAAACATTTTAAATGGAGGAAGAAACTAAACTCTGGTCAGGATTTAAATATCATCTGATCTTAATACACTTAATAAACCAGTTTATTTCTTTAAATTCTCTTTTATTATGTATTATTATTGGTTTTAGACATTATTTGTTATTTATAAAGTACTTTTTTATTAAAAAAACACTAGGTTGGTGTATATTAATTTGTGTGTTTTTTTGGGGTTCCTGGAATGGATTAATATCATTTCAATTCATTTTAATGTTGACATATAATGTGATATATGAGCGAATTGAGATATGAGCTCCGTCACAGAACAAATTAAACTCGTAAGTCAAGGTTCCTCTGTATAGTGAAAAATGTCAACAAAGATTATTTTAAAAAGGCAAACGCAGGAGCCTCACATCTTCATTTGTGCAGCACTTGATGCGGAAAGTATAAAGCAGCCTTTACTCCTCTACTCTTTAATGATGCCGCGTGAGGTCAAGTCTCAACATGAACTAGGAATGACGTGCAGGGACAAATAGAATTTGCGTTAGCGCCACTATTTTTTTATCGCGTTAAATTGAGATTGCGACAGTCCTGCTTAAAACCTAAAACAACAAATAATCAGAAAAATGGATGTTCTGCTACAGAAACTGATTTGTTGATCATTCAGGACTGAAATAATCAGACGAGCAGCAAGTTTGGTGGAAAACCCATTCACATGGGTAGAGGGTGATAAACACTGACATGGCAGATCTAAATAAAAATGCAAAATACAGGCATAAAGACCTCTCTGGGCACAGAGATTTGGTATTTCTGGCTACCGGTCCGTCGACTGACATGTCTCCTTGATCCACTGCAAATCAAAGCAGCATCTCAAGGAGGAAACGGCAGAATGCTGCTGATGTGACTGATCATCTCATTCTAACAAATTCACTGGAATTTTACACATTTTATAAGACAAGTACTACTTTTTAAGATTCTAAGTGTATAACTGCATCATTTCATTTCTTCTTGTTAATCTGATTAAGCTGAGCATTACCCATCATCACACGTTGCATAGGCTTTGTCCCCAAATGAGATCCCCTGGTGAACAAATCGTCCATTTATTATCTCTCCAGCTGAGCTACACTGCTTTTCTGAGATAGAGAGAGAGAGAGAGAAAGAGAAAGAGAGAGAACATATATTTACATAATTTTTGGAGTTATCATGGTTCTACATATAATCACAGCATCCTGAAATAATCTAAAAAAAAACTCCTAAAAGCCTGTTCACAGAGTTTCAGTCCTGTACTGAAATATTCCACTATACCAAAACAGTTTAACATCTTTAATATCTAGTTTTCCTACATTTTTTACTTTGCACTAAAGCTGTACGTGCTAATGAAATGAGATCATTACTAATAAACTGCATTAAAGTGTTAAACAGAAAGAATAAATCAGAGTAAGCTGAGGGTTTGTTCTCTGTAGAGATCTGAAAGTTTCTTACTTTGGCACTTCAGAGTGAGAGTATCCCACTGGCCATTCCTGCAGTAGATAACTCTTCTGCCGTCATACGGTGTGTATCCCGTCGCACATTTATACGCCACTTTATCTACATTTTTAAACTCAGACAGCGCTGCATACTTCTCATCCAGCCTCCTATCTGCATACACCACTGGACGGCCACACCCACCGAAGCCTTGAGATGCTGTAAGCAGAGGTGGTACAACAGCATAAACGCCTTTCCAAAGAACACTTCTGAAATTCTGAATAACTTCTAGAACTGCTGTCGAATGTCTGGTAGAACCTCCAGGTCAGGTACAGCACAGGAACATTTTTGTTCCACATTGTTTATTATTTCAAAATATTGAATCAACATAATGAGCTTATATCTTAAAATATTGAGATAATATCTCAAAATAATGAGTTGAGACCTCAAAGTAAAGAGTCAGTACCTCAGAGTTAACATCTCAAAACCTTGAGTGAATATCTAAACATCACAAGATAATATATTAAAATATAGTTTGTATCTAAAAATAGAGTTTATATCTCAAAGCAATGAGTTAATATTTCAAAATATAGAGTTAATGCCTCAAAATAAAGAGTTTATAACTCAAAGCAATGAGTAGTATCTTAGAATAACAAGTTTATATATCAAAAATAATGAGTTAATATCTCAAAATATAGAGTTAATGTGTCAAAATGATGAGTTAATGTCTCAAAATAGAGTTTATATCTCAAAGCAATAAGTAGTATCTTAGAATAAGAAAAGTTTATATCTTAAAATAATGAGTTAATATCTCAAAATATAGAGTTAATGTGTCAAAATGATGAGTTACTGTCTCAAAATAAAAAGTTTATATCTCAAAAATAATGATTGGGTACCTCAGAGCCAATACCTTATGAAATTATATCTCAAAATAAAGAGTTAGTATCTCAGAATATTGAATTAACATTTTAGAAAATCACTTCACTTCACAACTTAAGTTAATATGAGTTAATGCGTAGTGTGTTGTTGTTCCTGAATGTTTCCATCTTACTCACCTACTAACTGTACTGAGCACAACAGAACTGAAGTCCAGAATATCTTCTCCATCTGATCTGTGAGTAAAGTAAGAGTCCTCAGCTCGCTCTGCTTTCAGTCCTGATGGTTATTTGAAGGCTGTAGTCTTATTCTGATGTTATAACACCTCCACCCTCAGTTCTCTCTGCGCTGCGTCGTCAGCTCCTCAAACAACAGCGTAAAGCAGATTTCATTTCCCACTCCTAGTCTGACAATTCCTTGCTCACTGATTGGCTAGAAGTAATACCGCCGGAATACGGGCGAGGGAAAAAAATAACACATAAGCTGCGAACCAATCACAGTCTAATCCTGCTACCACGTGACCGACAGAAACAAAAAAAAAAAAAAATACAAAAGCACTATTGTATATAAAACATTGGTATAAATGTATGAAACAAATAAATAAACAGTTTACTGTGCATAGAGTATACATTTATTAATTTTGTCTTTTTATTTTTCATTTATTTTCATTCATTTTTTAAATTATTTTTATCCTTTTATATATTTTTCAATTTTTTATTACTTGTATTAATGTTATTTAAAAAATTTTTGTTGCCCCATTTTATTTTTAACTTTAATTTTTGATTTTATAAAAATCAAATCATTCCAGTGATAATTTAGTGAGATATGCTACACTCTTAAGAGATGGTTCTTCAAGTGTTCTTTAGTAATGAAAATGGTTCTATAAAGAACCATTGCTGTGCTTTGCTGTGTTGCTAGTTTTTGCTAGCAAACAACTAGCGAAAGTTATGTTTAAGCGAAAGTTCAGTGACGCATATTCATAAAAAAAAAATATTCAACACTGTCTGAACGCTTGTCTTCAGAACAAATATTTTCAAATCTCATAAAGTTTACATGGTTACATGTGATCCAGTACCTCATTATCCATGCTATGAGGCATGTAGCTCTTAGCTAATGACACGTTATATTCTTATATTAAAACCCTTGAACATGTTTATAACCTTTGAGAAATAAATACAAAAAACTAATGAAATGGATATATGAACATTTAACATCACTCTTAGGAGTTTACGCTTCGTTTTAAAGAGTGCTGGTGTGGTCTAGCCAGCAGCCTTTGTTTTGTACACCCGTTCTTGACAGATTTTTGTTTTTGCACCCAATTTCAGGCACGGCATGTCGTCACTTTACTTTGACGGTTTTTAGTTTGTTTATATCTTTAGAGTGTTATCAACAAGAAACAGCGAGAAAGAAAGATAGAATGAACGGATGCTTTGTTTTTGCAAAATTAGCGGCAAGTCACATGAGCATGCAGACGAAAACCGGGCAGATGAACAATAACCGGGACAAAATTTCCCAAAAAAACCAAATTGTATGGTAATCAAGGTTCCACTGTACCAAGTTCACATTCCATAATGTAAACACTACAATAAAGCACATCAACTCAACATCATCTGAGTGACCGTACGGAAGGCCAGATGATTCTTTGTTTTGGGTCTTCAGGCTTCTTTATAATTCCTCTGATTGTTTACATCCATCTTGCTGGATCTTCTTTCACTTTTACCTCCTACTGCTGCAGGAGAACTGATTCTTCTCATCACGTGTCATAAATAAGGGAGTCTCAGTTCGAGTATCTGAGCTTCCAGTAAGAGTGAAGATCAAGTCCAGGATCCACTTAATTTGCTGTCCAAGGAATTTGCTGACGTCTTCACCAGCACCATCTTTTTTTGTCCTGCTGTATTATTTTTCTAAGCAAAGCAACAAAGAGGAGATACTTGTTTTTTCCATAGTATGGTTCTAAAGGCTGAGGTTCTGGTTTGAATATTAAGTGTCCTCTTTGAGTGGTTGCTAGGATGTCCTCTATATAGCATGTGATGGTATGTGAAGCAACCAGACCAATAAAGGCTATATTGTCTTCTGCAGTTATCAGTATTTAAGGAGTTTACGTCTACGTCTTCTCCAGATTTACAGAAATAACATGTCATGACTGATGATGCCAGAACAGTGTAATTCTGTATATGTTAGTGCACTATACAGTAACTCTATTCTATAGTAGAATGTTGTTCAATACTGTTTATAATGTATGATATACATGATTGTGAGTCTATATGTAGATGGAAATGAGCATTTTCAAATCTTCCCATGTAGATAAAAGTGTTTATGTTAAAATAAAGTCTCACTATGTTGCTCTGCGCATTTGAGTTTAGTTCAGCTTACATCAGGAATATATCAGAAAGTTGTGACCTTTATGCTTTTAAACTAATTCACTTAATCATGTTTTACATCAGCTGTGGTTTCAGTGATGGGACATATGTGGAGTAACTGACTGGAACAGTGGCCACTAATGAAGTTAATAAGGCAAGTTTAAGCCTGTGAACAAAGCTGTGAAGTTTGGAAACAGACAAATAATATCTTGGAACATTTTTATTTTTAGGACATGCTAAGTCAATGAGAAGTTTCAAAGTACCCCATGTGCTGGAAAAATGAATCAGTTCAAGATGACACATACTGTACTTCCTTTTTGCAATGCCATTTCATACAGAGTTGCCAGGTTCGTGGTTTTCACGCCAAATTGTTTTAAATCCAGTTGCAGGTGAAAATTCAAGGGTGGCGGGGTGCGTTTTTTGGGCTACTTTTAAAAATGACCACGGCCGCCAAAAAAACCAACAAAACGTGGGTGTTGCCTAGAATATTCAACACAGCAGGCAAACGTGTATAAGTCGACACTAAGGAAGTTTGAATACAACAATAACAACGAAGGGAACATAACAATATAAGGAAAGATAGCCAGAGAGAGAGAGAGAAGGTGAAGAGAAAACAGTCACTAGCTAATATGCCAGGTAAATGGGGAAATACGGGAGGCGGTATTGCAAGGACTGGGAAAAAGAAAAAGGTTTGATGGACTGATAAATTCCTTACAAACAAAATACTAACTCATACACACTTAGTTGTTTTGCCATTTGCTTCAACCGTGTGACAGACATGTATTTTGGACTAGTTTAAGCTTCTGAAGGGTGGGTTTTAAACTGACTTTGGCCTGGATATTTTTGTTGGAACTGGCAACCCTGATTTCATAGAAATATGCGCAAACAAGTGCTAAGCTAATTATAGAACTAAATACAAACTTTACATTCAGCCACACAAGGAAAAGTTTATTAGGTCTGTGGATTGGCAAGATCCTGGCAATCATCATAAATGTGTTATGATTCAATACACGGTCATATATTGTGATACTTTAGGAAAACAGCTAGGTTTGCTAACACTATTAGCGGTGCATCATTACACTGCTAGTTTTTGTTGGAATGGAAGAGTTTAATGGCTGATGAACTCTGCTGTTTAGTGGTCAGGGATTTAAACACAACCAAAATTAGGGTGACCAGACGTCCTCTTTTATCCGGACATGTCCTCTTTTTGAGACTTAAAAAACACGTCCGGGTGGAATTTCACGAACTTCCGGGATTTTTTTTTTACTCGAGAAGCGTTTCGTTCACAAACTAGTCTCACCGCGGTCATGCCATCTGCACTTCATGAAAACACAGTCGCGCTGTCTACACTAAGATTTGTAGTGCGCGTCTACAGCCTATATTACGGTAGTCGGTTAAAGAGCGCAACAGAGCCTGCTCGCATTTTTAAAGCAGTTATACAAACACTAAAAGAAAAGTATTTACAGCTTAATAAACATTATTTACGTAGGACTGAATCTTGAAGAACAATATGTCCTTTATCAATATTATAAGTGTAATTTTTACTGTAAGAATTTTAAGTAATGTAAAATCAATCAAAATGTCAATTCGGTTGTATACTGACAAATATTTTGAAGGGCTATAAAATGAACAAAAAAAATTATCATATAACACCAGTATATTCTTAAAGAACATGCTTTTAACAGTTTATTATTTTTAATAATATGTAATATATTAATATTTAATTTTCTAATTTTATTTTATCATAATAAACCTCAGATATTAATATAGTAGTATATTATTAATAGTAACTAGTAATTGTTACAAAAATATAGATCATAATTTGTCAATATTTATTAATTAATAATAATAATAATAATAATAATAATAATAATACAATTTATGTTCAAGCAAAAAAAAAAAAAACCCTGCTGAGGTGTCCTCTTTTTCGTCATCTCAGATCTGACCAGCAATCTTTACAGGTAAACTATTAATAAAAAATTCATGCTGTGATTTTTTTTACATTGAAACAAAACATGGCATTGCCATACTCAGGTGCATCAATATTTTCTTACATTCTGATTCAGTAGAGATCCAGTGATTATTTAATAATTGTCCAAGGCAGATAACAGCTCAGATAATTTTTGATTTTATGCTTTAAGCAAAAAGTTTACTCAAAACTCATATTTACACAATTTCTCATTTACCTTCAATGTAGTCAATCATTCAAGTCATGTTTGGAGTCCATTTAGAATTTAGCTTCTTTGGAATAAGCCAAATCGTGAAGTGTAGACCGGAAGTGGATCACGGTGCGCGTCGTCTGCTGCAGAGGTGTAAACAAACCCACTGCACATGCATCACGCTTGTTTTATACTGCCGAAATTAAAGTCTGCAGGCCAAACTATTTACACATTTACTGTGTTAACAGAAAAGGCAAGCATACTTTTTTGTTTGTTTCCATTTTTAACACTTGACAATGAAGTTAAGGATCATCATCATCTATATTTGCCATAACTTAAGTGGAAATACCGCTAATGCACCTGCAGCAATCCCAAATGTGAGTTTATCACGCTGTCTCACTGTGTGAAATGCTGCCCACGTTGGTTTGTTTATACCTCTGTTTCACGCGCATCGTTTTCGCGCACTTCCGGTGTTCTGTCGAGTTATGCTACCTTGTCGAACCGTGCTACCCTAGTGTGTATTTAACTTTAAAAATACAAAAGAATCACCATATTAGAGCACGTTCCCAGTAGAAGTGTATGTATTATATTTGGATAGCATAAATCACTGTCATGATAAAGTTATGTAAATTCGCCCTATTCACAAATCCCAGAATGCACCGTGCAACCGGCAACATCCGGTTTACCATTTTCTCTTGTTTGTCTAGGCCAGCTACGCTACATAAACTGTTTACAACTTTATTTGGTAAGTAAATACTTACGTGATATCTACTAGCTTTTGTAACTATATGCAGATAATATT
>BRDA01009968.1:15883-27341 GCA_036984385.1 Crenuchus spilurus
TATTGACATTTGCCATCTCCACATCATTGCATTCAGTTTTTATTCACAATTTGTTTAGTGTCCCAACTTTTTTGGAATCCGGTTTGTACTTATGTCACTTTATGAAATCATGAATTATGAATTCATTTCTTAAACTCAGTACTAGCAAAACTGAGCTGTTTTTACCAAAGTTCTAACATTTAGTTTATCTGGCTTTGGCACTGATATTATATTATCTTCAGCCAATTTCTGAGTAACCTTTGATTCCACTGTCCTTTGACATACACATCAGTTTGATAGTTGATATTGGAGTATTGAAGTTGAGTCACAATATTGGAGGTGAGTTGATGTAGAAACACACATCTCTACGAATCAATTTAGAAACTATAAAGTTCTCCTACATGGCTTCTCTATCAAATCTCTTATAAGGCTACAGAATGTACAGAATATCACCCCATCCTTCATGTAACCATGTTCAGTTTAAGCTGCTGTTTATCACATTCAAAGCCGTGAACAACCTTGCACCTAAATAACTGTCCGAGTTCCTACATTTATACACTCCATATTGTACCCTACACTCAATACATTTAGGCCTTCTATCAGTGCCCAGGTTTAATCTGACCTCTCTGGCTGGTTGATCATTTGTATGGTAGCTCAACACTGCTCAAGTCTGCTCACAATGACCCCTTATAAAGACTCACCTGACTCCTATGTTTGAATACAACATGCTAATCATATAATTATTAATAAACCAGTGTTAATAAACCAAACTACACAGACAAAACACACAAAAATAACACAAATCACAACAAACATGTACACCTACACACCTGGCCGCAGTGCACGGTCTATACGGTCAGCCTTGGGCATGGGCCTCCGGGCCTGGCGTGGAGAGCGGGTGTTGGGGGTAGATGCTGGTGAATGGGGTTCAGGTGGCAGCTCAGGCTGGGGGTAACCACTCTGCACTAGCACCTCAGAGGCACAAAGCAGACATACGCTGTGAAGGCAGGGCAGCACCACAGGCTGCTTCACTATGTCCTTACACACTGGACACTGAAGCTCCTGCTCCATGCTCTTCATATTAGACTAGAAGAGTGAGACAAAAATTAGACTTCATTATTGCTGCATCAAAATATAACTATCCACAGACAACTAAGACCTGAATGGAACTAAGATGGCAAATTCAAACAATGTACAAAACACATTTTTAATACACAAATTAGGAATTTGCAATTCAAAGTAATTGTCCAACCCCCCAAATGGTGCTGCTTGATAACTCTTAAGGGTACTATTCTATTGTAATGTTGTCACAAGTGAAAAGGTCAGGAGAAACCAATAGCAATCAATCCAGTGGACAGAAAGTTGCTGAAAGTAGCATTTCATGTGTAGTTGCTCACTCAGCACAAATGCCACCTCCTAGTCACTCGGCAAGAGACTCTAGCTCATTCACACAGCACATTTTCCAGGTCTTCCACCATACAGCAACAAAAGAAAACAAATAAACCTTTCCCAGATGTTTTCCCCATGTTTTTCTTGGTATATATTAGTGTAATACACTTGTCAAAAGTTAGTGAAAACTATTCAAACGTTTAATGACATTTTCTCCTGTTGGTAAGGTTGGTAAGCTTTATACAGACAACAGTTCCTATACAAATATAAGAAATATTTAGACAAAGTCAAAAACCCAGGTGCCAGTCATACCAACACATATAGAGTGCCAGTGTGAGTTTGGAGTTCTACTTAATCTCATAAGCAGGAAAGACTGAATAACCAAAATTGACTGACTCAGCATGAGTTTGTGGACAGATGGTTTCCTGAAGAATTTTGCTGAGGTGACCCTGAATCACCAAGTTCTTTTATAGTCTGTTATATCTAAATCCTGTGTCAGCCCAAACCTCAAAACCCTTTCTGTGTCTGCAGCTCTTAAACAACAGTGGCATCTGTACAGTTCAAACTTTTAAAATTCAGAGATTCAGCTACAAAATTCATGATTTCTTTTAGCTTACCTTTTATCTGATTATAATAAAGGTACATGTCTGCACACAGACAGACAGCTCTTGATAAAAACTGTTGATGATTTTGGGGAAACATGAGAAGAAATTCTATGACAGCAGTCATAACAGTCTTCAAAGAGAACTGCAGTTACTATAATGAGGAACACGTTGGAAACTTTTCATGAACATAAAAACTGTTGCTTGTAGACACTCCATACAGGTCCACTTTCAAATGAACACATGACATTGTGAACCTCTTCAACTGCAAGTCATTTAGCTTACTGTATGTTCAGTGTTGTCTTCCATCAGTCAACACTGAAGTAAACTTCGGAGTAAACAAATGCCAGGAGAATATAATTTCCACCAGCACAAACTGTGGTTACATTTAACTGTGACTACTGAACACCACCAAAAACATTGTATTGCACTGCATCCTTATTCAGTACGGTATGGCCCAGGTCATATAACTTTCTTTTAAAGATTAAAATGAATTTTCGTACTTTCTTTTTTTCTGTAACACGTTTATATAATATATTTATATAATAATTATATGTATTAAATGTATTGATTGGCTATTAGATACATTTCTGTCTGGCACTGGTCAGGCTGAAGTTTCTGCCAGTGGAATTATTGGTAAAAAATTATCAGACCTGATTGCTCAGAGAATCATGGCATCTAAAAATAATATAATGAGCAATCCACTTGGTTTAACGTAACTAACACACACACACACACACACACACGCACACACACACACGCACACACACACACACACACACACACACACACACACACACACACACGTGTGTGTTAGTTACATTAAACCAAATGGATTTAAGGAAGGAAGGACGAAGGTGAATGCAGATAAAAAGTAATAAGAGAGTTTAATAAAGCCAAGGTGAAACACATACAAGACAATGGTTAACTATATTAAACACAAGATAGCACTCAGGTTTAATACACACAAGATAGCTCAAAGGCTCAAAAAACACAAGATAGCTCAAAAGCTCAATAAACAGGGAGAGGACCTTACAGGGGCCGTAAAGGTTGGCTACCTGTGGATGGAAAATTCTAGAGCCCAACCGATATGGATTTTGGGGTGGCCGATACGATACCGATAATAAAGAGGAAGGAAATGCAGATAACGATATATCAGCCGATATTTTTTTACAATTTGTATTCATTTATATACATATAAATGGAAATGAAGATTTAACATATAATTTGTTTCAAATACTTTTATTGTCAAAAGTAAAACAGTGCTTGATTTGAACATAATAATAAATAATGTAACATACAAATTACAAATATTTTAACATATATTGAAGACCTGTTTAGAACAAACACAATTGCACATTTTACAACCTTTTAGAAAAATACATAAAATAAAAACATTTGTCAATCTTTTACATATGCCTGAAAACAAAACATTCAGGGAACAGTACTGTGCAATAATTTAATAAAGGTCAATAATAAATAAAGGTCAATAATTTAATAAAGGTCAAATACTGCTCTATGTCTGTTAGCCAGGACAAGCAGCATACAAGTTACTGGTAAGTAAGTGGTAACATATCGAGCTGTTTTGTTATCTCTGTCTGCACAATGTATGAGAAAAAATCTCTGGCTGCACAGCACCTGCTTGTTACCATGGATACGCGCGCATGCACAGGCACAATACACATGAGGGGCTGAATATACTAGAATCTTTTATGAAGTTGATAAGAGTGCTTTACCCTGGATTTAGGCGCAAGAGCCCGAAAGTCTGACTGCATGCTGAGCGGGGGGGCTTGCTCCGGCTTCTGTGAGCACAGACGGGGGCTATAAAGCCTGACTGCCACTACTGCTGCACTAGCTACTGGTAAGTGGCTCGCAGCACGCCACATTCTGATCAGAAATCAACTGATGCAAGCTGGTCACGAGACTCTATGCTGGTACCAGTGGAGAGTCTGCTAAGCGCTTCCCCATGTCCCTTTGCCTTACATCGGAAAATAGAGCTAAAATACGTTTTGAGGCGCAGTACTGTGATTACGTGAAGCCAAACAATTTGACATAACACTGTACCTGGTCCCACCCAAGTGTTACGAGTGCACTGGTTGTTTTTTCATTTCATGATTCATTCCACTATATGTTATAAATTAAACTAGAAACCTGTTTTAATATTGAGCTGCAGTAGCAGTGTGTTCTCGGTCATGTTCAATCAGATTAGTTTACTTCAGACAAACGATGCATTTAATTTACGAAAAAAGATAATGTTATTACTTAGAACTGATACATTTCAACTGAGAACAGGCGAACAGAGCAGAGGAGTGACGTAAGGAGCGAAGAAGATTCTAGGAAATGTAGTGCAAGACTGTGTTGTGACTCTAAGGCTGTATGAAAGGAGGAGGGGCTGTTGGGAAGGTACAATTCTGAATGGACTGAGACAGGAGTAAGTATGAGATGAGGAGACATATGTAGGCAGAGAAAGGGGGAAAGCCTGACAACCAGAATGAAATAATAATATACTTCTTCACACAGTGGTTTAACTAGTCATACTGCACCTGAAACAGATATACATCATACATTTATTGTATCAAAATGATATCTGGACAGAGATTATCCACATAAAAATGCAAATGCAAACACACACACTGAGATGCCAGGTGTTATGGTACTGTAAATGCATTCATCTTCCCATGTCACATTCAACCTTGCCCAATACTGTATACGTACATCCAAATGCACAAGACAAATGTCCTTGCACAAGACAAAATACTTATTAACCATTTGGACCAACACTGCTGTGTAGAACAAACCACAAAATCCTAAAGAAACAATTCTCAAGAAATATCAAAACAACTCTTAAAAACAGCAGCTTCCAAAGAACTTGGCTAAACTGCGAAAAGGTAGCGTGCTTAAAGGAATGCTAAAAACAAATAAGCGTCCAAGCAAAGTTCAGTTTTTGAGGCAGCAGCTATCTTACATAATGGGAAAATTGTAAAAATGCAAGAAGTTGGTTGTTGTACATGACTTGCATTTTACTGCCTACATATCAAAATGACTAATCGGACTAAGTTTTAATGTATGTGGTTAAAATCTTATCAGGATACAGTATTACACACTAGTCTCATAAAACAATCAGGGGTAACACTTTATAATAACTTTCATTAATAGCTCACTAACTAATGATTAATAACTGTGAACAAATCATTAGTTCATGAGAATTTCATTAACAAATGATTTACTAATGATTTGTTAACATTTGCAAAAATGAATACAATCATTAGTAACTACATGAACTGTCATTTATAAACATTTGTTCATATTCAAATTCTCAAGAATTAATGATTTACATTAGTTACATTCACGACTCACAGCTGAGTTGTGAATGATCCACTGCTCACTTACATTAAGCGTGATGGTTAATACTGAGCACACTTCACCAGTGTGAGCTTTTTAAAGTTTTAGGGAACTGGATGGAGAGAAAACACTAATGTCTGGAAGAAATATGAGTATCTACAATATCTACAGTCCATTTAGCAATAAATTATAACTAGGGCTGCAGCTATCGATTATTTTAGTAATCGACAACTCTACTGAAAAATCCATTTGATTAATAATGAATGACCAATTGGTTTCCTTTTTTAGATAGGTTATATTTTAAAATTCACAACATACATTTCCAAATTACAAACACAAATAGAAATAAATAAAACACAAAATAGAAATAAATACCACAAGTAAAAAACAAATTAAACTACTTTCAACTTAAGATTTCTTGTAAGTATAAAACATTTAGGGCAATAATCAATAAAAAAGGCAAAAACATTGGCTTTATGTTGTGCATCTTAGGTTCTGAACATCTGAACAGGTCCATGCACGAACAGTTTCACACATTTCTGCTGCGAGTGCTTTAAACCAATAGCTCCAGGAGAATCAAGGAAAAGGCCTACGTGTGTGTTTGCGTTCCTTTTAAAGGAGCATTTGACTGCAATGCAGGAACGTGAGCATGTCAACATACTCAGGACTTAGGCTTGCCCTCTTTTTTGAAGCAATGTTACCTGCAGCTGAAAACAGATGCTCTGATGGCGTGGATGTAGCTGGAATACACAGCAGAGACCTTGCCAGTTCTGCCAGTGTTGGATAGCGCGCTGCATTATTTTCCTGTTGCTGTTTTCTTCTCGCACGTTGTCTTTTCCCTCGTCGCTTCCATATTCCCGCTTCTCAACTAAAAATCTCTGCGCCTCCTCCTCCTTCCTGTGCGTGGGTGACGTAAGTGTGTTGTGCCACAGTCATCAGTGCGAAATACCGTGCTCTGAATTTTAAAATTAAATAAACGATTACTCGAGGCACAGAAAATTACTCGAGTAATCATTTCACCCCTAATTATAACTTAACTATAATATAAACTTTAATGGCAAAATTCAGTTTAGCTGCTGCTGTACGATGTTTGAAAATGCTGTGTGAAGCAGACATGATGTCTCTTCACAGAGGCGGACTCAAAGCTGCTGTCAATCCAAAATCAGTGACCAATGGAAATTCAAAGCTAACACCACCTTCTAAGTCCCACACATACGTGAAAAGTGTTCCAAAACTCAGAAGCAAAAAAATGCAGAGCAGAAGCAAAGACATATTCCGGAAGCAAAAAAAAAAACAAAAACAATGAAACCAAAAATTGTGGAAAAATTATTTTAAAAAAACGAAAACCTTGAAACCAAAAATTGTGGAAAAATGAAAAGAACGAAAACATTGAAACAAAAAATGGTCGAAATGCAAATGTAACATTTAATGAAATAAACATTACATTCATATGTAATATATTTTTTTCTTTTTTGCATTCACAAGATATACTTTATAGGCTTATTACTGTGGATTTTGCTTGCAGATTTATTTTTGCTATTGTGAAACTTTTGACACAAAAAATCACTCCATATGTGAACCTCTGTCCTAATCTCAAGTCTTTTGCAGCCTTTAGCCTCTGCAGGTTTTCCTCCATGGATATCCTGTATTATTACTTTCTGGGAAGTTGTTCTGCCTATTTAACATTTCCAGCAATGTGCAAAGACATTATTTTGCATGAAGTAGTTACAGGTTCTCTGGAAGAGATTGTACCACTTGTACCACTTGATTGAAATTGTACCACTACCTGGGTCATTCTCACCAAAACCTGATTTAGCGGGCATCTAACATTAAAATTTTCAAAATGCATTTAAAGATAAAATTCCTTTTGATGATTTAAGATTAAGGTCTAAACTTAATGTGAATATTAATTTCAGAACATTTATTGGATTTTTTATGCCTATTTATTCGAGTTTTAAAGATGAAGTCCACAAAAGTATATCATTACCGCAACATGACATTACACTAAATATATGATGAAAAAAAATTTGGGCCAATTTTGAAAGGAGATTCACAAAATTCATAGACAGAACTATATAGAAATATGTAGAGTAACCATTTTTTGTATTTATTATTTTTTATGTTTTCTAATTTGTCTCATTACCACAACATGCTGAATGATTTACAGCATGTTTTTTTACGATATTTAACTGAAAACTAAAATGTTTTTAACACACCAAGATTACATAAAAAAGCTTTATGCATTATGCACAATTCAATTTCTAAAATATATATATAACTATCTGATAATTAATTAATTAGTTAAACAACAGTTTCGGTAATGAGAATGATGTTTCAAAAATGAGGTTGAATATTTCGTAAATGAGATTTAGCAAGTTAAGCAGTTTAATATATTCACAGTTAAGCAAGAGTAGATAACGTCTTCACTTACACATTTAACACACAATACTCCATTGTGAAAAAAGAATATTTATTTTCATGAACAGTTCAAATTATCAAATTTCTGTAATTTTTTTTTTGTTTTCCCTGCATTGCCTTTTCTTTCTGTTTTTTGGACAGATCATGAGCTGTTTTTATTTTCCCATTTTGCTTACATTCCTGATACCTGGAAATGGAAAATTATAGGAATGAACAAATTGTGAAATGCATTATTAAGTATGTAACTTTTCAACTGGAACAATTGTGTCTGGGTGTGCAAAGGAATGAGTGTGCAATTTTCTAAATGATAGTTATAGTTCTTTCCTATAAATTCTCATAACCTTTGTCTTTCTTTTCTTCTGTACTCCTAAAGTAGCTCAGGATTGCTGTAAATCTTGTCCCTAAACTTTGACAGTCAGGTGTTTAGCTTTAGCCTTTTTTCTTAATAGCTACCTGTCTGTCAAGTAATACACAATGCATATATTTCATATCAACAAAATTAAACATTAAAAAACTAATTGTATCCAAGAGGTCTGACATCTTATTCTGTGCACATAATTCATGTTATGACAATCAGGAAGTAAACATCTATATGATGTTTCATAGTCAATTTCTCATTACCGAAACAGTGCATCTCTGCAATGCAACAGGCTTTCCATTGTAGCGGTAAGTGAGAATGCTGTTGCGGAGGATGAGTGACCTTAACCATTTCTGCTAACTATGGAGGCACCATGAGGCCTAGGTAAACTTTCACCCACTGTTTATATTTAGACTTTAATATAGTACATCACAATCAAAAATAAACATTTTATCTTTTTTTTTTTACTTCAAAACTTAATATATCGGTAATGAGAACCAAAAAGTAATGTAGACAGTTTAATAAGCAATTTTTAAAGTTTTATATAGAGAGATATAAGAAGAGCTGCTATCCTGGTAGCCATTTTCAGTGTCACAGTGAATGTCTTCCTTTGCTTCAAAAATGCATAGAAAATTTCAATTCCTTGTGGATTTACACAATGAAAATGTTGAGGAGGATGACAAAATTGGTGTTGGATACATACATTTACCTTGTTTTGACTGATCAATGTTAAATCTTCCATGTTTATGTACTGTAAGTGTTTAAAGTATGATATGCATTTAAGTTTTAATTATTATTATTATTATTTTATATAAAAATTTATACACATCCTAAAGAAATTCTGAGATGGACACATTGCGGAAATGAGAATTCTACCCTAAAATGTGAAAAAAACTAAAAAATAAAAATGTCAATTTCAAAACATGTGCAAGATAGATCAAATAAAGATCTTTCTGATTTTATATTTATTATTTTGTTGACATATACTTTGTTTTATCAAAATTCATCACGTCACCTCATAAGTCAGATTTCATGAGAATAACCCACCCAACGCTGGCCAGTAACTCGAAGACTACATTTAAACTGACTTCCACTAAACCCAAAGGTTCCGTGTTCAGTCTGTTAAATATGCAGTAAATAATGAATCAGATGTAAAGTGTCCTGGAAGCAGAAATGTCACAAACTGGACACTGGGTGTGTCCTCAATGTAGAAGATGACCTTGATAATGATAAATACTCTACGCAGCTACAAAAATTAACAAATGATGGGATTTGGGAATTTTAAAGATACTTCTTGGTGTTCACAAAGAGAAGAACATGTGTGGGAGACTGTTTCATGATTAAAGGTGAAAGAACAGTAAAAACATCTCCTCTGTAATGTCTACATTTCATTAGCACCATACACATTCTCCATGTGTAAACTACTCAGTGAGACTGTAAGAGAAGAAGAAATAAGGAGAGACACGTAAATAAAGAGGAAAACACACATACACTACAGCTACACTATGGCACCACAGTTACAACATAACTCCCCAGCTAACAGTAACCCGAACACTGCATAAACAACCTTCACATGTAACTGTTACAGGTTGTCTTTTCATCACTGAAATGTACTAATTTACAGGGTTAAGGTCACAGAACGAGGGAACTGAAGGGTTTCATGCGTCAGGACTTAGTCGTCTCTCTTGTCATTCTCCAATGTCAACCGGGCCTCTTCAGCAAATGACTTTCCATCAGAAACACGTTTTAAAATGCCGTCACGGCGAATTCTAACGTAATATTTTGTATTATCTCAGTGTTTTCAGTTGTATTAAAGCATTTTATGGACATAGCAAACAGCAGTCATTCCTCAGCCCCGCGCTTACCTTCACCTGGTGTGTAGGCGCCATTACAGGACAGCCTCCTGCCCCGTTAGCGAGGCTGTGGTGCCGGTGGGCGGGAGAGTCATGGCGGCCCATCCGTACACCTCTAACCGACACGGTGCGTTAAAACAGACGAAGAGGAGACACTACCTCCTGCTTACCCTTCTGCAGGTCACGACAGTGACTCTGACACAGCGGGGCTGGGCTGTAGTCACGGTTATCTGCGGGGTGACGGTTCACGTTTTTAACGGTAATGTTATAACGTTACCGTTTCGTGTTTCGGGCTGTAGCGGTGGGTCCTCAGCAGGATGCTGAATCGTTTTTACTCCGCTTCCCTCCTTCTCTGTTGAAATGTGGGTTACTAGGATGTCTGCGTCAGTCTGTTTATTTAATTATTAATTTATTTTTTATCCTCCTGTTCCCGCTTCAGCGCCACAAACCGTTTCCACGGCAACGGCCAGCCTCGCTCTGGCAGGCGGTTGTAACGAAAATGTCGGACACAGACTGAATATGATGTTTTATAAACGAGTGTGATGTCTTATAAACTAGTGTGATGTCATATAAAGCAGTGTGATGTCTTATAAAAGAATGTGATGTCTTATAAAGTATGTTTAAAGCTCACATGTGAGGGCAAATATCACAGAGCAGCTCTAAGTCTATCAAACAGAAGATTTAACGCTCAGCTGAAACACACCAGGTGTGGCATTAGACTGCTGGTGACAGATATCACATAAATACTATAAAATAATCACATAAACCGTTTCTTATTAAAAATGTATTTTTTCTCACATTAAATGAATGACAACAACACATTTTTATTATACGCAGATATTTGAAGCATAAATGTAGCAGTGTTCACAATTTCATATGACTGTATTAATATATATATATATATATATATATATATATATATATATATATATATATATATATATATATATATATATATAAGCATGTAAACGTTTTTCAGAGATGAAATTATACTCAGGTTTACACAGAGACTGAGCCTTATCATACATACTGATAAGCATTAACTTACACTTAAACGAGCCAGGATGTCCATAGCAGACGAATAAATGTTCGGTCCTTGAGCAAACAGCACACGTTACATTACGGAAGCTTCATGAAATGCGTCAGAAATCCACATCAGCATCGAAGAGCACAGACACATCAGTCAGCATGAGCCAATGACTCGTGAACGGTTCTTTTGAACCGATACATTCTGAATCAACAGAATCACTCGATTCACCAGCCGAATAGAAACGAGTGTTTAAGCATATTCAAATGTGTAGCCTATAGAAGACCATCTTAAAGGCAACAGTAAACAAATCCAAATCGTTTAAAAACTTGTTTCTAAGCAGTTTTATGGTATAAACATATTATATAGGTATTCTGTGAACAGTTTAGAGACTGTGAGTAGGGATGCACCGATACCACATTTTTTAAAACCGAGTACGAGTACAAGTACTTACATTTAAGTACTTGCCGATACCAAGTACCAATAAGAG
>BRDA01009971.1:0-11017 GCA_036984385.1 Crenuchus spilurus
ATACAGCTGCTCTTTCATTGCCATCATATTACATCCAGTCTCTGCTCCGTACACGCCGGTCTGAGCTGGTTTCTTCATGAACAACAACAATGTTGTAGTATTTCATGACATCAAATACTAACTGTATCAAATACTAACCACACTTGAGTTCACACGTTGTCCATGGTAGGATTGTCACGATACCACAATTTTGATTTCAATACCGATACTAAGCTTAGTGTCGCAATTCTCAATACCAAAACGATACTTTGGCAAAAATACAACAAAAATAGAAAGTAATTCCTTTGTCTGAAATTCAATTGTTTATTTAACACTAAAAACACTGAAAAATCGGATTTATTTAAAAAATGTAATTCAAATTAATCCTTGCAAAAATATTATACTTGGTCATTTATTTATTGAGGAAAATGATTCAATTTGCCATATTCATGAGAGGCAGAAGTGTGTGAACCTCTAGGATCAGCAGTTAATCTGAAGGTGAAATTAGAGTCAGATGTTTTCAGTCAATGGATCCAGATACTGAAAACAAAGGTTCACATTTTGTCTCTCACAAATATGTCATATTGGATCATTTTCATCAATAAATGAGCAAGTCTAATATTTGTGTCTCATTAGTTTAACTGGGTTCTCTTTGTCTACTTTTAGGACTTGTGTGAACATCTGATGATGTTTTAGGTCACATTTATGCAGAAATATAGAACATTCTAAAGGGTTCACACACTTTAAAGCACCACTGTATAAATAAAATAGAAGAAGCCGTAGACCTGAACCTTGTGGGACACCACAGGTCATTGACACATTCTCTGAAACACTGTTTTCTATTTTGACAATATAGTTCCTTTGTCAGGGCATCTTAGATAAACCCAGAACAGGGCTACTGGCTAATTAGACTTCCAGTATGTTAAATTCATGTTATGTTAAAATTCCTCAGGCATCATGTTATTAGGGTGAAAACAAGCTCATCACTATTAAAAATCAAACAATGTTCACAGACAAGACTATTAGTCCACAATTAAAATGTGGTTTTGAAAATTTGGAATAATTTAATAGCCCCCTCTTTTTGATGTTATTGACTTTTCACTGCTTAGTGTATAAAACACAGTTGTGCAACTTTCTGCTAATGCCATCCATGGGCATCGCTGTGGTGCGAAGATTGAATCTTTATTAAATGGCACTGCTGTCAACTGATGGGGTCTGGAGTCATTAAAACGCTCCTTTCTGCTATCGTAGGACAGGGGGGGGGGGGACTAACAGCTATTTCAGCAAAACTCCACAACGTCCGTATCTCATAACCATCCTGAAGGTAATCAATTTCACAGAGCCATCAGCGCTGGCATTTCAGCTGCAGATCCAAAGATCACCTTGAGATGTGACATGGATGAGCATGGGCGATTTAATGAGTGAGACCACCCTTCATCTGCATTCACCGTGTGAACCATTCAGGAGGAATATGTCAGGTGTGGGTTATTACGGGTGATCACAGCTTTTAATGGGCTTTTCTCTCTTAAGTGTCTGACGTTATACCAACAACATAAAATACAGCTTGTTTAGCTACACGCTACTGTAATGTGATGTTCAAAAGGCTACAGAACACCTACATAAGCTCATTCTGTATAATGGGACACGTACTGTATGTGTGAAGTAATCAGTCTGATATCAACGCTCTGGAAACTCTGAAAGGTAACCACACACTAAGCAAACTAGACTAAACGTTATGAAGTGAAACTGACACACTGACTGCAAGGATTTTTCTACCCGCCCACAAGTGTAGTGGTAGATAATTGACTCGCCCACCTGCTGAGACTCTCCCAAAAACAGGTCATGTTCCTGACTCTAGGAGGGTAAAGGAGGAACATGCCTCCTCTTTTCCAACTGCTGCCGATACATCATCACTGGGCATCCAATGAACTTGTAGGAAAGCACAGGACCCCCAGCTCTGATGGATCGGCTGGGAGACGCCTGAGCCAGTGGAGACTGCCTGGTAGTAGTGATGGGGATCTACCCACCCAGAGACAGCACAGCCAGTTTTGCTCTATCTGGCTCTGGCTGCCAATCACAAACAGCATGACCGAGATTTGAACTCATGATTCTCTAATCATAATGTCAGCGTCTTTGTCCGCTGAGCCAACACACATGAGCCAAAAACAGTGAGTGAAACACATACACACACACACACTAGTGAAAAAGGGGGCAGTGAGCACTGCCTCGGAGCACTGGGCAGCCTTATCCTTGATGCTTGCTGAGCAGTGAACAAGAGACCTTCAAGTCACAAGTTCACAGCTGAACCCACATCCTCGTCCATGTTAAAAGAAAGTAGCAGCAACAAACAGCATGGCTTCCTTTACTGCTCATTAAACATCTGCCGACTGCAAGTTTCTTGTCAGGTTCCAATTTCCGATGTTTTTAACATATGACTGACTGCACAATTTAGATTTTCTTTCTTTCAAAGAATTGTAAATGACAACACAATCATTTTTGTTCAACCTTTCTTTTAAAGGAAACTTCTTACATCTCAACATAAAAATGTGCACTAGATTACAGGACAAGCGTTTTCTTTTCACAAACCTTCAAAAGAAATAAAAGGGAGACACTATGTAGTACTAAGTAGCATTAAAAACAAAGGAAAGCAGTCTGAGATGTGTACACACATGATCTGAATTCTGAATTAAAGTTAGTAAAAGTGACCACTATGTTCCTGTATGCCAGGGTTGCCAGGTCCCAAAACTTCTCCAGCCCAATATGTCAGCAAATAGCTCACACAAGCTAGTCTATAATCTATAGTGCCCAAATAGAGCTTTAAAATTTTTTTTTTAATTCTTAAATCTTTTCATCTTACTTACTGACATTCATTTCTTTGTCTATTATAATTATTTCTATTTAATTTAGTCATTTTTATCCATTTATTATTATTATTATTATACTTTTATATAAATTCCTATATTCCTCTTTTTCTTCTACTTATAATTATTATTATTACTATTATTGTAACATAGGACAGTAGAAAATACCTAAATACCAATTAAAACATTCCCTTTTACTTTCTGTTTTTTAATCTATATTTTCGGATCATTCCAAACTATCATCTAATATTTGATTTACATACAGTGCCCTCCATAATTATTGGCACCCCTAATTAAAATGTGTTAAAAGCCTTAAAATAAATATTTTTTTATTGCAGAAGAATAATCTCACTCTGAAAAAGATTAGAAAAAAAAACAATCTTCAACTCAAGTGACAAAAAAATAAATAACGAAAAAATCCTGACTAAGAAATAATTATTTCCCATAAAATGACCTGTTCCACAATTATGGGCACCCTTAACAATTTCTTGGAAATAAATGTATTTGAATTTATGTCATTTCTACTGTAGTTTATAAAGTGGATCAAAGTATCTAGGAACCTTTAATTAGTAATTCATCACTTCCTGTTTCCCTAGGGTATAAATATGGCATTACACAGAGGCCTATTTCTCTTACTCATTCTTAAACATGGGAAAGACAAGAGAACACACTATTCAAGTGAGGCAGATGTGTGTCAACCTTCATAAGTTAGACAATGGCTACACTCACCTGCAGATGCCCTTATCTACAGTCAGAGCAATTATCAAAACGTTCAAAACATCTGGAACTGTGACAAACAAGCCTGGAAGAGGACACAAGTGTATCTTGCCACCACACACAGTGAGAAGGATGGTAAGAGAAGTAAAAAGTTCTCCAAAGCTCACTGTAAGAGAATTGAATCAAATGGTAGCATCTTGGGGTTACGAGGTCTCCCAAACAACCATCAGGTGCTATCTACATGCCAACAAGCTGTTTGGGAGGCATGCATGGATAAAGCCTTTTGTGAGTTATACTCATAAGCGTAAATGGGTGGAGTTTGCCAAGCAGTACTGGGATTTTAACTGGGACTGTGTGCTTTAGTCAGATGAGACCAAAATAGAGCTTTTTGGTAACAAACACTGTAAACATAACACCAAGGATGAGTACGCAGAAAAACACCTCATGTCCACTGTTAAGTATGGGGGAGGATCGGTGATGCTGTGGGCCTGTTTCTCCTCCACAGGACCTTGTAAGGATACATGGGATCATAAACTTTTTGAAATATCAGGACATTTTGAATCAGAATCTGGTGGCCTCTGCCCAAAAGCTGAAGATGGGTCATCACTGGGTCTTTCAGTAAGATAATGACCTTAAACATGTGGCCAAATCTACTCAAAAATGGTTCACAAGGCACAAAATCAAGCTCCTCTCATGGCCGTTTCAGTGCATAGGAGAAGACCCAGGACTCTGGATGATTTAGAGATGTTGTACAAAGAGGAATGGTGGAAGATGCCTCTTTCTGTATTCTCTCATCTTGTGAAGAGTTATAGGAGAAGATTAAGTGCTGTCTTGTTGGCAAAAGGAGGTTGTACAAAGTACTAAAACCAGGGGTGCCAGTAATTGTGGCTCACATGATTTCATTCAAAAGATTTATTTCTTAATGTGAGATTTTTTCCCACCAAATAAAGGCTCTTAAATTAAAGCTTAGATTTGTCTCTTTTTTGCATTGTTGTCTGATATTATTTTTCTTAAAAAAGAATTTATTAGAAGCCAAAGAACACTTCATAACCAGGGGTGCCAATAATTATGGAGGGCGCTGTAAGACATCTCAATCAGATGCTCTTTGCCCTCAGCTGTTCCCTGCCTGCTCTTAGCCCATGTTTTTAATAACCTAATTATACACTCATTAGGCAATTTAAACCTTTTCTACTGTGTTACTTATAAAAGCTTATGTAACATGTTTGTGGCAATGCTCAATAAAGAAGCCCAAAAGATGTACAGTGTGTGTGTGTGTGTGTGTGTGTGTGTTCACTGATTTAGTAGTTTAGAACATTAGGTTGCTTTGCCTGCTCAGATCATTATTATTAGGTAGCTAACTTTGTGGGCAGAAGGGAGCAAGGCAGCTCACTACATATTGAGAGTCGCTCAGATCACTAACTCAAAACTGAAGAATAGTTTTATCAAATGGGTTCACTTACTTAATAAAGTCGCCCTCAAGTGCAATAACTCGCTTGATGATCTTCTGCTTTGGGTTCTTAGGGGACCTAAAAAATCAAAAATAAACAATAATGATAATAAAATAATTACCTGAGCAAATTAATACATACATACATCTTCCCAATTAGCAGATGGACTAAAATTAGGCAGCCAGGTAATAAAACACAATTTTACTAAACATTTCTGCCAAATCACCCTCAATATTTCAGCATCAAACAAGCTCTTGATTTCAGGAACTTTAAAATAAAAACCGTCTTAAATCATTTTCTTCTTCTTAATCCACGTCTGGAGATGCTCTTTGAAGGTTCATCTGAAGAGTGTAAAAGCTTGCTCTGGACTGTGTGTCTTTGATTCTAACAGCAGTCTGCACTGCTAAAACCGCTCTCAATTAGACAGCAGATTCTCTTCTGATATCCTCTCCACTACCGCGATCTGCTGGCAGCTTTTCAGAATCTATACAGGGCGAATAGTTCAGCCTGCTCTACAGCTCCATCTCCATCACTGGCTGTGAAGCTTCCTCCTCTGCAGCATGCACACACACACACACACACACACTCTTCTCAGTGTGATTTGTATCCTTCATTAGTTTTACAGGCTTGGATATTGCTGGTGTTTATCACAAGTGTTACAAATTGAAAGTCCAGAGAATGTATTCAGATCCAACCAGAAGAATTAAAATGAATGAAAATATAAAAAGACATTTACATTTTAAGGATGTGGAAAGAGAGATGTCTCTCTCTCTCTCTCTCTCTCTCTTTATATATATATATAAAATACACACACACACACACACACACACACACACACAGTAGAACATTAATCCATTCTAAAGTGCCTGATGATAACTGAAATTATATTATATATAACTAATATTAAAGTCAAATTAGTGGCGAGTCACATGGGCACGTCAATGAAAACTGGGCAGATGAACAATAACTGGGACAAAAATTTCCCTGAAAAGAGTCTACAATAACCAAATTGTACAAAAACCAGGGCAAACAATAACTGAGGTGTCACTGTACTTCACAAGATCACAAGAGACATATTACAATTATTCATCACTTGCCTAATTCACCAAATAACACATTTGTGTATTTCCTGAATTTAACACACTGGAAAAAAGAAAGACTGCAGACGCATAATAAATGAAAACACACCTGACAATAAAAACTACAAAAACTGTAGATTCATTTCACTGGTTTAAAATCACTTTATGATTATTACTGTCACACTGAAAACCATCAGATTTGGTCCAGATTTCCTCGTCAGACTGAAAAAAACACTATAGATTCATACAGGATTAAAATCAGGCCACATTTAATACTGTACGACTGTAAAACCTGCACACACTACACTGTAGAGACACACTGGATTAAAAACACTCTATAAGTGTTGCTGTCAGACGCTGAGCATAAGGTTACCTGCCCAAAGTAAAGTGCTGATTGGATGGGGTATAAAGCCTCCCAGCATTAGGCCGTGATGTTCTCAGGAGTGATGGGGCGACTCGGTGTGCTGTTTTCTATTCTTTTGTAACTGACAGCTCTGCTCATCCAATCAGCTCACAGTGAATGAAAGACAGATGGTCAGTGATTTGTCTGTGCTTGAGAAGGCTGGACTGTGTGTTTGTGTGTTATCACAGAGCACAGACACATCAATTGGTGTTATACAGACCAGAATAACACACACACACACACACACACACACACACACACACAGAGAAAAAAAGAGAAAGGAAAATAAAATGAGAGTAGTAAGTGAGAAAGAGAGAGAGAGAAAGGTGTAGTGAGTGAGAAATAAAGAAAACGAGAGAGAAAAGAAAAGAAAGTAGACAGGAGAGAGTGAGAGAGTGAGAAAGGGAGACAGAAGGAGAAAGAGAAGAGAGTGAATAAGAGAAAGAACATGAAAAATAAAGAGAGATACAGATGTATAGAAGGAGAAAGAGAGAGAGAAGAGAGTGTGTAAGCCAGAGAGTGACAGAGCAGCGAGAGGGAGGAGAGAGTGAACATCAGAGAGAGAGAGAGAGAGAGAGGAGGAGGAGGAGAGAGCGTGAATAGCAGAGCTTAGCGCGCTCTCTCTCATTCTGAGTGAAGTGCTCGGACGGTGTGGATTTTACCTCCGTCTCTCTCTCTGAAGACTGTGAGGGTGATTTTTCTGACTGCAGTGAAAGGTGGAATACTCTCTCTCTCTCTTTCTCTCTCTCTCTCAGATGGAGGATGGTTGTCTCAGCGGTAAGCTCAGCTCCTCTCATATGACTCATGGCTTTTGTATGTGATGAGGGTGTTTGAACAGTGTGGCACTGCAGTGAGGATTCTGAAGCTGCAGCGTCAGAAAACAGCATCACATCATCTTCACCATCTACAGCAGCAGCTCTGCTTCACATCAGTCCTCTGTGCTAAGCTTTTATCTGAAGCTAGTACTAGTTCAGCCTGCAGACGTGCTGGTAGCCAATGACATAATGACTAGCAGACACATTCACTCCACAGGTTTTATCAGGCTGGGCGATTACAGCCAGGAGTCATAAACAGACTGACCAGCTCAGAGTCAGGGAGGAATGAGGCTTCAATGCATCATGAGTTTAGCTTACAAACAAGATATGCACTGAAATGGCAACACAATTATGGACAAAAGTAAGCTGAAGGAAGCCAGCATTACATTTCTGACCTAGAACAGCGAGGTCACAAGTAAAAAGTAAACAGCTTCCTGATTTGACCTGTGGACCATTTTGTACCGGTCCACTCACCACATAATGTAAAGGGCAGCTTTCTTTTTCAATACACAGTGGTTCTGATATGACCGTGACCATATCCACAAGCAAGAACCCATCTCTGAGAAAAGAGAACCGTGGTCCTTTCATCTTCCGCTACTCTTGCAAAGGTCAATGAATGTTAAATGCTAACATCCATTTGTATCTTGGTGCACTGGCATGGATCACTGGTCAAGCTGCCCATCAGCATGGCACTGAGGCATTCCACACTGCAGCAGTGTGTGTGTGTGTGTGTGCACATCTGAAAGGTTCTCCAATGTTCCCAAATCTTCTGAGGAGAACTTCCGATGAGTCTCCAAAACGAGCTTCGTAAGCTGGTGGTTGTTTGGGATAAAAAACAACCACCAGTGTAACCAGACGACACGGCAAACATCACGGTACTTTCTGTTGGATACAGATAAACAGAAGGTTCTTCAAAGGTGCTCGAGTAAAGGAAATAGTTCTACACAGAACCATAAGGAAGCATTATTGGGTTTTCAGACTGATGGAGATAAGAATAAAACTGATCAAACAAAAGGTTCTGCTATGGTTCTGAGCTGAATGTTGATCATCAGCCGAAATCTTACAATCCGTCTGGAAAAAGGCTTTCTACTATATTTTGGAGCTTTGCTGATTTGATTACACTTCTAGAGTGTTAGTGAGGTCAGGATGTTGGATGATCATCTCCCCACGTCATCCTCACCTCATCCCAAAAGTACTGGATGAAGTACCATCAATCCAGAGAACACAGCTCCACAGCTCAGTGCTGGGAGGCTTTATACTCCTCTAACCCACACCTGGCATTAGACGTGATGCCAATAGGTTCTCGTTTATCTGCTCTAGACAGTCTTATTCTATTGGCAGTACTTTTCTGCAGGGACTAGTTCAGCTGTGTGTGTATTTGTACATCAGTGTCAGCAGAAGGGGTGTCCACAAACAATTGGCCATATAGTGTATCTTTCAGCAAAATAACAAAGTTCCTCTACAGCAGCTTCAGTATTAGCAGTGCAGGCCGTGCTGCCAGTGCCAACCACACTCCATACATGGTGGTCTGAGAGACGGAACATGTCTGCTACTTCCTGACCACCCCACCGTCGTATCCTCCTCTGCCCTTTTTCCTGGATGGCAGAACGAATCTGGCTCAGTAGCAGTGAAGTGCATTTGCATAAAGCTAAACAGTCTGCTGTTGCCCTGCGCTTGGTGTAATGTGGGTCTCCGAGGGGCATCGCTGGAGGCGGTGTGTCGCTGCAGAGTGTTTAACTGCTGACCACCTCAGAAGGTCTCAGCAGTGCAGATGTGAAGTTTGTGCTGTTTTTAAGATCTGAGGATACTCGTGATTACAGTGATCTCTCTTAAAATCAGGAGAAGGTCCGTCATGTCTGCTGTGAAGGCAGATTACATACAATTTACTGCTTTATTAACAGACACAAGCTGCAATGCATCACCTCCATAAGAAAATCTCAACCTTTCCTATTCGACACTGTGAACAAAGCTGGTTCTTTAAAGTTCCTTAAAGTAACATTAACAGATGTTAAAGTAATGTTTACTTACGGTTACTACCATGTTACCATTTAATACATGACATGCTTTTTCTTATATGAGCTGTATTAGTACCTCCTAAACTGAGTTTATATAGAAGCCTTATTTTTAAACCTTATGCTTTGGTAGAGCACATTTGAGTCAGTATATCTTATTGAAGAAGGTGCTGAACACAATGTGATTGTCTCATCTCTACCAATCGGTAGAGGCATGTTAGGCTAAAAACATCCACTAGATGTCAGAAGAAATGCAACATTTTCTCGCCTGGATGAAATGCTGAAAAACCATTAGTGCTGTTACACCACCATTCAGTTGAGTGTGGTGTTTAAAAAGTAAACATTAGCATGTTATTGTACGGTTTTTGTATTTGAAGTTTATGTTTTGATTTGATTATAAAGTACATCTCACTGTATGTTTAAAGCATGCATAAAAAAAACTGTGGGGTCTTTAAAAAACATCGAGTGTTTTATTATTGCCTCCCTCCAAAAGAATAAATAAATAAATAAATAAATAGCTTATTGGGTTAATACATATTAAAGATGAAGGTTTAAACAATTCTGGACCATTTCTATCTATATGTAAGATATAATATATAAAACATAAAATGACTTGTAAATGAAGTGTAATTTTTTTTAATTTACTTTTTAATGGTAAATTAAATATTGTATGTTTTATTCATTTATTTTTTTTACACTGTGTTAAATTCAGAAAATAAACAGATACTAATAGAAAATAATATAATTTGTCAATAAAATCAGCAATAATAACATCAATAAAAATATGCATTTTAACCAGGAAAATACTGGTCTTTTACACTTCTGTGCATATTATAAATGTGTGTGTGTGTGTGTGTGTGTGTGTGTGGAGGGGTATAAAAGGTGTTAGATTTTGGCTAATAATATAAAAAGAATTATATTTAGTACTTATATGCTCAGAAAATTGATTGATTGTCTGTTTGCTTGTTTTTGTTTAACCTTTTCCAAACCGCTTCACATGTCAGTTCAGTAGTATTTGTTGTTCTCATCCGTTACCTGCTTTGGTTAATCAGAATGTTAATACAGTTAAGCGATAGCTAAGAAGCATCAAGGAGAACATCTGGAACCAAATATTACTGTTCAGATTAACTCTGTTATCAATGACTTTATTTCTTTGTGTATTTATGTTTAATGATGTGTTAGAGAGGGATGGATACATGTTTTGAGAGAGAAAGAGAGAGACAGAAAGATGGAGAGAGACAAAGAGAAACACAGAGAGAGAGAGAGAGAGAGAGAGAGAGAGAGTGAGAGAAAGAGAAGGGCAGACAGCGAGAATGAGGGAGAGAGAACAAGAGAGAGACAGAGAGAAGGAGAAAGAGGGGAGGATTGAGAGGGAGGGACACAACACACACACACACACACAAATGTCCTGTTTGTCAACACATCTGTGTTTTTCATGTATTTTTGTAGATTCTATAAATATGTTTATATATTTATTTATATTTTTAATATTATTATTTTTTTCTTTTTGTTGATGTTCTGATAATGCTTTGGCAACACTATCAAATATGGTAATGCCAATAAAGCTTACTGAACGGAAGAGAGAGTGTGATAGAGAGAGAGAGAGAGAAAGAGAGAGAGAGGGAGAGAGACAGGCAGACAGTGAGATAGAGGGAGAGAGAGAGAGAGAGAGAGAGAGAGAGAGAGAGAGGGAGGGAGGAAGG
>BRDA01009971.1:12655-24902 GCA_036984385.1 Crenuchus spilurus
TATCGTAATGTAGTCTTTACAGCTGAAGAGTGGATACAGAATCAGCATCATTATGATTTAGATGGGAGGTGCCCAATCCTGGTCCTAAAGGTCTACAACCCTGGATAGCTCACATCTAACACACCTGACTCTGCTCTTCAGATGACTCTGATGGTCTTCATTACCTGGACCTGCTGTGTTAGATTAAGCTTGGAGCTCTGCAAGGTGGTAGATGTCCAGGATGAAGATTGGGCAGCCCTGTTTTAGATGAATGTTAGACTGAATACAGTTGAGCTTATCACCTACACAGTCATATGAGAATATTGTGACCACCTACCTAATAGTGGGAGTCACCACCCTTGGCTCAGAGTGCATTTATCATTGGATCTGTGTTTATTATAGAGGTTAACTGGTCCACTGCGGTGTATACTGCTCTGTACTACTCATCAGAGGTAGTTTCTGAGATGCTACTACCCTTCACCTGGTACCCTACAATCAAGTCCTTTTGGACATCAGTCAAATCACATCATTTGCCCACGATGATAATTTTACACTCTGATACAACTGACTAGTGTGCTCACTTAGTGCAAGAAACACTGTCATGTGGCATCTGTGACGCCAGGCCATGTTCATTCCAAACCAGAAGTGCTCATAATACAGTGGTAACCCTACTCACGAGTTTAATCCGTGCAGGAGCCGAGCTCGTTAGCTGGTTAGCTCGTTAGCTGGTTTGCTCGTTAGCTGGATGCATTTTCCCCATAAGAATACATGTAAAACTGATTAATCCGTGTCAGCCGGCCAATATACAGTATACTTTAATATGTAAATAATGTGTTTATATGGGTTTTTAAAACATAAACGATCTAGGAGATGCTACGACCGCAGCGCCCCTAGCGGTTGGCATACTTGAACTAATTTAGTCTACTCGTTACTTGGAATTTTACTCGTTACCTGGAACAAAAATATTCCGAGATCTCGACTCGTTACCTGGAATACTCGTAAGTAGGGGTACCACTGTATATATATATATATATATACACACACACACTGTATATATGTATAAAACACAAACCTATAATAAGTACTCAGAGACATGGCTTGGACTGTAATTTGAAACTGTTGTTTAGACATTAAGTGTAGATGAAAGGTTATTTCAGCAGCCAGGAGGGTAGTTTATATTCACTTGAACATTGGCCCAAAGCTACCACTTCTATTTACTATTTACTTCAGCTGTGCAACTGGTAGCATGTATTTCCTCCTGTTTTCAATCCCCCAGCCTTCCGACACCAAACCCAATTACCCTCCATGATTTACTCACGTCAAGGAAAACAAAAAAGCAGGAGCTTCACCGTAATGTCATCTTAACGTGAAAGAGTGTCACCTCCAACTCTCCATACTCATACGCTCGTCTCATACGGAGGCAGGCTTTCTCCTCCAGCCCTCTGAATAAAACATAGCAAAGTGGGGCCGCTTTTGTGCTGTCTGTTGAATTAGGGGGCTCAGAGGAAAGTGAAGACCTTGGATTTTGATAAGTGCTTTTCTCTGACGGAAGAGCCCATGAATGTTTAACTGTGATTTTGGTATACTGCTATATATCTTACACTATGAATGTTTTAACACATACAGCAGCATGGCAGAGTGGATACAAAGACATACGTGAAAATTAATGCAAATATAAAGCAAATACAGCTAGTCTCTCGTAAATAATAAGAAGAATAACAACAAAAAAAAAATTCAGCAAAAGTCCCTAGAAGTGAACAATCTCTTACTCAGGGATGCAACAATACAGGTGATCTTTATATTAGGCCTAATGGTCATAAAGACAGAAAAAGTATCTGAAAAATCAAACTTATCAAAAATTAAAATCAGCCTAATAACTCACAGGAAGGGTTATCATGATAAAAAAAAATATAATCACAATTAAAGACTTATTTTATTAACTTCTAAAGCCTAAAATGGGAACTAACCAGATGTCCTGCTTCCTGTCTATCCATACTCAATAGCTCTAAAGTCAACTTAAATTAATTTAAAATATATTTAATTTTTAAATTAAATACTTTTATTTACTTCAACATAACTACTGAATATTTTGTTTAAGAAAATGTTGTTTTCATCAAAAACACCTGTGGAAACGATTGTGATTAACTGAAATAATTAAAATCAGGCCATTATTTAATAGTAGTGAAACAGCCTTGTGCAAAAGTTTGCGCACACTGCGTAAAATGTGTCATTTGACTGATTTTCTAAGTGAAAATTAGTGAAATACAAGTTGCCCTCTACAGGGAAAAATTAATTGATATTAATTAATATTTTAATATTAATAAATAATAATATTAAAAAATTATTCATATTTTCTGCACAATTTCTATGTATTTACTGAATAAAAAAAACCAAAACAGACAATATTAAGCATGCCATAACCATTGTACAGGACACATTTTACATTTCAGAATACATGTGTAGTAAATGTGTAGTAAATATGTGCAGAATCATATGTAGACGATTTACTCACTTATTTGCACTTAGAACATTAATAATTACATGTAATTTAACGAGGCGGCATTAACTTGTGTTTGTAAGAATGTACTAGTACACAAATGTGAAAAAAAATATTCTTAATTCAAAAAGATAAACTGTAATATTTTGTACACATAAAGTGACGTATTTCAAGTCTTTTTTGTTTTCATGTTGATACGGTTTAAATAGTAATTTACTCAAATGCTCAATGAAATATTTAAATAATTAGAGATTGTGGACTTCTGCTATAAGCCAAAGTGATCAACATTAAAACAAAAAAGGCTTAAAATATGTCACTTTATGTGTAATGAAGATAAAAACAGTACAAAAATGACTTTTCTGAATTATGAACAATAATAAACTTCACAATATTGACATTTTTGATGTGTGTATTAGTATACTACACAGGCTACGTACTCCAGCCCCCCTTTACTCAAATCACCATTTCTGCTAATAGGGTGAACAGCAGTGCAGAAGAGTTTGACAAAGCTCTCAGAAACTAAGTGCTCACAAACAGGAAACTAATTCGATTAGTATGTGAGCCTGGGTGGAGTGAAGGCTTTGAACAGCAGAGAAAAACAGAGAAATACACTCGCAGTGTGTTTGTGCATGTCTCAGCGCTTTGTCACCTTGACGTTCACTTCAAAGCACACTAATCTGTGAGCGTGCCCAAGTTGGCAACAGAAAGATTGCACTGCTACAGCATGTACAGCAGCACTGTGGAAAAGTTTCAGGCACTTGAGAAAATGAGATTTAAAAAGTGGTTCAGCTGAGCAGGAAATGTTTATTTGTTCAGATAACACTAGTATTGCATTCCATTTATCTAGGAAGCCAAAGCACCATTTATACAGTACAGTGTCCCCATCACTGCACTGGGGTAATGGGATCCACACAGGAACAGCACCAATTTCAGCAGCCACACAAGTATTATCCTTGGAGGTCTCCCATCCAAGTACAAACCAGACCCAGACCTGCTTAGCTTCAGTGGATTAGCATTAGCTATGATTGCTGGCATGTTACTACAAATATACTCCAAGTGTTGCTAATGAAAAGTGAACACCATGGTATCAGTATGGTTATATATGGTTATAGAGCTGAGCAGGGGCATCACTAGACCCCCAGCAATGCATGTAAGTCTAGTGGAGAAATGCACAAGCTTTACTTTCACTTTCAAAAAAACATTTGAGGCTTGTCTCAAAACAATGACCACTCCTAATGCCACCCCCTGACCAGAGGTTCATAAATCTCACACTCCAGGTAACCAGGTCAGTAAATCTTTTGGAAAACCAATGTGGACGCCTCCAGGATAACCTCTGCAGTGCTAACTGAGCACATTGCACATCCCAACACTCTAGCATTGCATCCACAAACAGACGTAACACAGCACTGTGTGCACGACTGATCTAATAAAAAACAAAGAGACAGAATAATGGGTACACATTTTGGATTTTTAAGCTGTGTTGTTGGAAATCTTACTTGTAAAGTTAAGGTTTTAACTCAGAAATGCCGTGTCCTAATGGAAACCAGTTTAATAATCAAATAAGCAGTAGTTTACTGTATGAATGGCAGCTCTTCATGGCAGTCTAGTATTTGTAGTTATTATCCAATACCAGGTTTGGCTAATCAATACTTTATTATGTTAAACAGAAACTATTTGATTTTAATAAGACTGATGTAGTTACAAAAACGATGCCAACACAGTGTTTAGAGTTTCCTGTTGTAACACACCAGCTAAACTGGATAAACTGATGAATCAGGTGAGAAATCACCAAACTGTGCAGTAATCTTGTTCCCCACCCCTAACTTATGACCCCATTTCAAATCTGATTCAATGTTACAGAAAATGATGGATTTCAATTTCAATTTCATTTACATCTGCAAAAATTTAAACAGTGTAAAAAAGTTGTTTATAATTACATTTAAAAAAAGTAAAAAATACACAAATCACAAGTTAATTGACTTAATTGTTTAATTGACTCAAAGTCGAAGTTAAATATTAAAATAATCTGAAATTCTGGAAGTCATACTTATCAACAGTAAAACAAAAAAATGATGAAAACGTGTCACATAATAGATATAAAATATGACGGTTTAGCTTTTTGAAGCAAATCATTAACAGCACTTATTCACAGTTTTGATGAGGCTCTGCATATTATTGCCTTTAAGGCACAATAACATAAAATCAGGGTCACGGTGAGTCCCCTTACCCCTCCAAAATACATGTTCAATTCTAAGTGATAAAAGGTTAGAAAATAAACAATAATTATGACTGATTTTAGCTTTAAAAGAGAAA
The DNA here is from genome assembly GCA_036984385.1 of Crenuchus spilurus. Classification (NCBI taxonomy): domain Eukaryota; kingdom Metazoa; phylum Chordata; class Actinopteri; order Characiformes; family Crenuchidae; genus Crenuchus; species Crenuchus spilurus. The sequence goes on from BRDA01009971.1 coordinate 17,445, forward strand.
ATAAAATGATAATGTAGACGATGAGTCATTTGACTGCAGTGACTCCTGATGAAATGGAACTTCTCAACATATCCTTGCTGCTTCACTGTATTTATATTTATTTAGACTAATTCTAATGTTTTACAAGCAAGAACATGTATTGCCAAGATGAACAGTTTTACATAACGCGCTTAGGTGCCTAAGAGCTGTGTTACACTTGCTGTTAACTATGTGTAGGCGTCCATGAATTGCAATACCAGCATAAGCAGGAGACAGCAAACCCTAACTACAGTCACTTTTATCATTTGTTTCTCATGTTTTTGGTGTCTCCTCAGCTGTTATCAGGATAGTTTCGAGCCTGTAATTTAGACAAAAGACTCACTAATGAGTATATGAGCGGTGCTGCTCACTTTGGCCTTGTGCATGCACACATATGTGATGGTTAACAGCTCTTAGATTTACAACAGAAGTGCCTATTGTATATGTGCAGATGTGCAAAAAAACTCATTACTAGTTCAATGACCTTGGACATTTGTCTGCATTATAAGTACAATCAAACGACAAGAACGGCACAGCCACATTCATTACCAAGAGCTCCTGCTCCACAAGCTGTGAACGCATTAAACCAGGACTCTGCTTTAAACAGATGGCTGTACAGGAAAAAAAAAGAAGGGGACCTGTTTCCACCTGCCCATGTTGACTCATTGCCATCACCAGATTAATGTATGCATACTGTCATAGAGGGGGGGGGGGCCTTCTGCAAAGCTGCTCCTGTAGCAGTACAGACAGCTTCATCTAACATTACCCCGGAGTGCTCCGGCTTCTGCTCTCAAGGTTACGAATTAATCAAAACATCAATACACGGCATCAACACAGGCTAAGCTACAGTGTACTCTCACCTGGAGCAGCTCCTTCACTTCCAAATGCATAATGCGACTGGAGCAAGCACTACGGGCTCGGCTAAGAAAGCTGCTGCAGTTTTACAGGCTACGAGCTTTTCTCTGCACAACACCCGAACGCTGTTCCTATAATCAGCAGCTATTTAAGAAAGTGTGTCGTTTATTCGTTATAAGCTTCCGGACGATGCCTCAATACAATACATGTCATCTCTAACAAGACAATATAATAACACAGAGACTGAAGTTAAACTCGGATTATTTACCACCGTCCTAACGTGCCATGCCCGAGAGCAGGTGTCACAGAGCAGACACTCCACTGCTTATTACTGAGACCAATGATGTGAAATAATTGCCTCTCAGTTCATTCAGCTGCCTTTGATGACTATATATATATATATATATATACACACACACCAAGATAAGCAATTCGGCTACTCACCAGACCATAACTGCTCACAATTATGAAATGAGCTAGGATGGCATTTGACTCAAACTCAGAGTGTTGCATACTGAAGGAAAACGCAGCTAATTCAACAACACCACTTACCAGTCAGGCAGAGCCAAAGTTAACCCTTTTATATGAAGAAATAACCTACAAATGACTACTGGAGTGCAGTCATATGCTTGTTTGGTGATAATCACACATTTTGTTCACGTTGGGAAAATTCCATTTTAAAGGACAGAGAAAATAGATTACTCGGCTTCTGTAACTGCACTACTGTCTAAATATGTGACGTGTGGATTGTGTGTATTGTATATCTGGTGTTTTACTTTGACTGGTTGTATGTTGCTGTCTTGGCCACGTCACTCTTGGAAAAGAGGTTTTTAATCTGTATTTTCCTGGTTAAATAAAAGGATACTGCATTTCGCAGAGATGCACCAATTTTCAGCCCCAACACAATAACCAATAATTAACAGCTGACTGTGGCTGATAATGATCATTTAAACTATTAAATGTTAGTAATGCAATATTATAATTAGGGCTATACCAAATTTTACGGCTGTGAAAAATGTGTCATGAACTGTGAAAGGAGCCTTTTCCCAGAAACAGACAATTTGCTGTGAAATTTGGTGAAAATTCTACATTTAAGCAATTTGTTCCTTAATTGTAGGCTCTGAAATAGCACAAAGACGTTTTGATGTTTGATGACTGTCATTTTTGAGAAATTTTCAAAGAGGGGCCACCCAGGAGAGAAACCAAAGCCAAACAAATGCACCACTTTTCCGGTTTGAGTGAGCTGTGCTGCAAAATATGTGACACTACAATGTAGCTCGTTGGCTTCCAAACAGAGATCTGAATGTAACTCAATACAAGATCAAGTAACTATAGGCGAGATGTGCACTGGGTTGGAGAAAGGCTCTACGTTAATTAAACTGTGACAGACAACTGCAGGGTTCAAGCACTCATAATGCACATTCTATGTGATTAAAACATTTTAACAAATGTCATGAAACAGCACATTTCTGTACAAATAAAATCAGCGAAATCTGTGATTTTTGAGACTACGCTCCTGAAATTAGTGAAACTTTCCTGTGAATTTGGTAGAGCATAAAACTATGGCCACTGGTGGCCATTATAGGCAGAGCCCAAACTTTTGCATAAGACTATTAGTCTAAAATCTACACACACTGAGCAGAGAACAACAATTTCAACACATTTAGCTGAGCTTCAAACAGAAAGCAATAATTATTCTGGCTATTTTAATATATTGCAAGAAAGGTCAGTGGGCAGATGATATATGAGAGTACATGAGGTCAAAGCAGTCATAATTCATGTTTGGACTGCAAGGGGAGGAGAAGCAATAAAAATCACACTAAGCCTCAATATGTTTCAATATTCTTAAATGCCAATAGCGCTCAGTCTCCCCCATAATGTGACATTGTATTCATTACATTTCTCCTGTCTCCTATTTTTTGCAGATGGAAATGGATGTGTGTGACTGATTGAGGATAATAACGATGGCAGACGCAGCACTACATCCCCTGCAGAAACCTGAGCTCACTGCTGCTCCCCAAAGGATTCACTGACCTTCACATATGCAGCCAGCTTGACAACCTCACACCAGGTAAACTGAAAGGTTGTTCCCCAGTGCCAAGGACAACGCAAAAAGAAACCAGCACTTCAGGGACTTGGCACGGGCAGGACAACAAACCTGTTGACGTGCTAACAAATGTTACTGTACATGTGACACTAAGAGTACTACTCTACATTCCATAAGGACTAATTACTCGCTGAAAAGAAAGAGGTCAAGATGAAAGAGCCGCTCTTTGTGGTTTGTTTGTTAGCAGGACTTGCACTGAACAGCTCGGGTAATTCATCCGAGTGGACTGTGGCATGCCTCAAGTTGTGCAAATGTGGCACCCGACCGTGGTTCTCCCCATCATCCCTTTACATGGAAGCTCCAACCGTGGACTGTAATGATCTGGGAATTCAGTCTCTTCCAGAAAAACTCCCTTCAGACACGCAGGTGCTGCTGTCGCAGAGCAACAACATTGCCAGAATTGACAAGCCTTTGAATTACTTGGTTAACTTAACTGAAGTGGACCTTTCTCAGAACAACATATCTACTCTTAGTGACATATATATGGGTTATCTGCCTCATCTTCTGTCTTTGCATTTGGAAGAGAACTGGATCAGTAACCTCCCTGATAAGTGTTTAGCGCACTTGCCGAACCTTCAGGAACTATACATCAATCATAACCTACTCTCCCTGATCAGTCCTGGGGCTTTTCAAGGACTCGGCAACCTCTTGCGGCTCCACCTCAACTCAAACCAACTAAAGCTAATCAAGCAAGAGTGGTTCCACGCACTTGGCCAACTAGAGATTTTGATGATTGGTGAAAATCCAATTGTCCAAATACAAGACATGAATTTCCAGCCTCTTAGCAATCTCCGAAGTCTTGTACTAGCCAGAATGAACCTGACTGAAATTCCTGATGATGCTCTGCTTGGTCTAAATAAGCTGGAGAGCATCTCATTCTACGACAACAGGTTTATAAAAGTGCCCCAAGTTTCCCTGAGAAAGGTTCAAAGCCTCAAGTTTTTAGATCTGAATAAGAATCCCATTGAGAGGATCCGTCGAGGGGACTTTGTGGATATGATCCACATGAAAGAGTTGGGTATCAACAGCATGCCAGAGTTAGTTTCAATTGATGGCTTTGCTGTCACCAACTTGCCAGAGCTAACAAAGATTGAGGCGACTAACAACCCCAGACTCTCCTACGTCCATCCCAATGCCTTCTACAAGCTGCCCAGGCTAGAGACACTGATGCTGAACAGCAATGCCCTTAGTGCACTTCACCATGCTACAGTCGAGTCCTTGCCCAGCCTCCGGGAGGTAAGCTTGCACTCAAATCCAATCTACTGTGACTGTGTTGTCCGCTGGATCAATATGAACAAGACTAAGATCCGCTTCATGGAGCCTGAGGCTCTCTTATGCACAGGCCCTCCAGAGTTTGAAGGTCGCCATGTCAGACACGTTCACTTCCGTGAAATGATGGACACTTGCCTTCCTGTTATCTCTCCAGAAAGCCTACCAGAACATGTCAGTGTGGCTAGTGGACGCTCAGTGTCCTTTCACTGCAGGGCATTCGCAGAGCCAGATCCAGACATCTACTGGGTGACCCCTTCTGGAGAAAAGATCCTACCGAGAATGGCTTCAAGCAAGTATTTCATGCATCCTGAGGGAACTTTTGACATATATGACATTTCAGAGAAAGAGTCAGGCCAGTACACCTGTGTAGTGCACAATCTCATAGGGGCTGACATGAGGTCCGTCTCAGTGTTCGTGGACGGGTACTATCCCAAACCGTCAAATGGATCTTTACATGTACAAATTGATGTCGTGCAGTGGCATTTTGTGAAGATTTCTTGGATACCCCCTAAGAGCAGTTTTGTGTCTAATATCATGTGGTCCACCATGTCTGGATCAAAGCGTCCCTCGTTACGATTCACGGCACGTGTGCCTTCTGATGTAAAAATGTTTAATCTCACACACTTGCATCCACTGACACAGTACGAGGTATGTGTGGAAATAACAGACCTGCGAAAAGGCCAGCTGAAGAACTGTTTGAACGTCAGTACAACAGAACAAGCTGTTCCAGTGGGCAAATCTGACAAGAATGGAGCAGTGATAATGAATGCCATTGGGCTGTTTTTGATTGCATCTGCTGTGACCTGTTCACTCATTTACATGTCTCTGAGGAGTGATCATTTTTACAAAAAGTTAAGTAATCTACCAGCAGACACTCCACAGAGTCCTAGCACCTGCCCCTCTCCCAACCTTACACGGCTTCGCAGGCCTGAATTCAACATGAAAATAGACTTAAACGACACTATCTAAGAGACGTTTCTAGGAAAACAACATGATGGGATACAATGGATGTAAGACTGTATGACAGACTATCCCATTGTTTTGTTTTTGAGTGCATCTGCTAGATCACTGCAGAACAGAATTCAGGGGGTATTCAGGTGGTGCAGTCCCAGAACATTTTGTGACATTCACTTTGTCTCCACTCAACACCTCCTTTAGTGTAAATGTCACACGTGGGCATCAGTACGGTCCAGACTGGGCTGCCTGGAGAGAGCTGTTCCTTCAAGCAGGATCAAGTGACAGAACATGAAAGGTTGTGTCCGGATGCCTGACTGATCAAGTATAATGCAAAGCCAGTAGTGGCGTTTGTATCTATTGTGGGCTTGTAGCAATACTCTCTGTTCTGTTTCAGTGGGAAAGTAAACCGAGTAATGTTTATGATGGACTATTGTTTATAGAGTAGATCACAACAATATACAGAACATGATGTACAACACTTTGTGAGAAAAATACATTTATAATGAAAATGACAAACCGGTGTTTTTATTAAATAAGCCTGTCCAGGAGAAATAAAAAAAGATTTTCCATTAACTATTTAAAATACAGGACTGTCAGTCACAGAGGCTTCCTTCCTTTTGTAATAAGGATGCAAGAAATGTGAAGAATCTAAACAAAGAACATGTTAAAATATGAACAACTGACAATGACATCAGAGGTGGTCTAGGTCCAGTTTGTACCAAGTGTTTCAAGGTAAGAACTAAGATGTAAACTCTGGTCTCATTTGTCTATTCAGTCTTAAACTCATTTAAATAAGGGTACCACAAACTTCCTATCTTGAGATTAAGAGTAGCAGTAACATTGTTCTTTGGTGGCTGAGATTGGCAGTTTCCCTACGTCAGCCAAAACAGTAAACTCAGGAATTGGGACTAGGGCTAGACTCCTAACTCTACAATCTCCTACAAATGTAAAATGACAGAATTTGAAGTGGCTCTGGAGAAGAACATCTGCTAAATGTTAGAGATGTAAACATGAATGGAAGGCTCTTTATCAAAAGGTTCTTTACACTCACATACAGTATATCCTTACAAAAACAGTTCCATCCACTGAAAGAATGATTCATCTATGGCATCATCCCTTTGACTTTCATTCCGTTTTGGTAAAAATGGTTAATATTACAATAGGTCATATTACACATTCAACAGTGGCTTCCCATAAATTCTTGCCTGAGAATCTCATCACAAATATTCGCCCACCACCATCTTGTACACAGAATAAACAGCTTTTAGTGTAAAAAACAATTACAGTGGGTGCCCTTGAAGGTGGTGGTTTTAACACTACTCCTATTGTTGTGGTGTTATTCACAGTGGCATGCCTGGCTGATGATTGGGGATGTACAATGGCAGAGGATGTAGGAGGGTGGAGTGGGGTGGGGGTGGGGTGGTTCACAAAACTGATTGACTTTGAATTGCATTATATTCTTTTTCATTAAAAATCCAATATGAATTCCCAAACGCTAAACTCCCACAGGTGATGAATCGCCGTCACAATGCGAATGATGCGGAGGATTTATCAGGCCGATGTAGCTATACATCATCGGAGGGGCTTCAGCACCATGGACAGGGCTTTTAGAGCTCAGCCATTTGTCACAGACATGGACGCTAAAATATGACTCATTAGAACAGCAGGTAGTGGGTAGGTCAGCAGGAACATGCTGAAGCTGGACTCGCCTTCTAACCGTGACCCTGCTGAGGCAGGTCACCCATTACGGGCACAGCTCAGCAACTCCAGCCCTCATTTGTCAGAGTTCACATTGAGCATGGGCAGGGCAGGGTAACGAGTCAAAAAGGCTGTGTGATGCAGGAAACATTGCCACTTAAGACTCTGTCCTGGGTAAGTGGTTTAAGCTTTTGATGTTGCCACCCATGTTGAACTAGGAGGTGTTGAATTAAGGGACTCCAAAACATACCAAACACAAAAGCTGGCTTGCAGAGGATATTTATCAAATGCACAATAAATGTCTGGCATGAATAAAAATGTTGGTGCCTTACCACATGAGAAGTGAAATCAATCAAGCCTAAAGGGTCCAAATCATAGAAAATAAGATTTATATGTAAATATTTTGCTTTTAGCTTTCTGAATAAAAAAAACACTACACAACCTCACTACATCCAGAGACATCAACAGCCATACAGACTACACAACCTCACTACATCAACAGACATCAACAGCCATACAGACTACACAACCTCACTACATCAACAGACATC
>BRDA01009972.1:2456-12617 GCA_036984385.1 Crenuchus spilurus
TCATTTGTCTCTCATAGTTGAAGTGAACCTATGATGAAAATTACAGACCTCTCTCGTCTTTCTAAGTAGGAGAACTTGCACAATCAGTGGCTGACTAAATACTTTTTTTCCCCCATTGTACATTGGTCCAAACAGTGCTTTTCTGACTTCTATGAATGTCTGTATTACCTGTAACTTGAAACTGACTATAATTCCACTATGAGAAGGATGTCAATGTACATTTCACAACTCAAACAGCAGAAATGCAAAATAATATAAATATTCAAGGGTTATTAGAAATTGGCTTCTGTTAATTTCCTTTCATATGTATTACTATTCATCTTAACTAAACAAAAGTGTGTTAAATAATCATGTCACTAAATATCAATCATTTATATAGAGGAATTTTTACAGATACCAAGACATTTATGGAACATTTATGCTCTTATCCAGAGTGATGTACAACAGTGTTTTGTCTCCATTAAGAGAATTATCTCAGCTAGTACACACAGATTAGAGTCTAAACTACTCTTCAGTTCAGACACTGTTAGAACTAAACCATCACTACTACATAGAAAGAAGGAAAGATACACAATTATACACAATATAAGAGCTTTACAATACATTACAATAAGTGTTTAAACTAGTGCTGCTTAAGTGCTCCACAAAGAGATGCTCTTCAGTCTGTGTGTGAAGACTGTGAGGGACTCTGCTGTTAGAACAGTCAGTGGGAGTTTGTTCACCACCTGGTGCCAGCACAGAGAAGAGTCTTCATGTCAGTCTTCCACGTGTCTTGAAGGATGGCGGCTCAAGCCGAGCTGTACTAGAAGCTCAAGACTTGACATTGCCATTAGGTAGAGAGGAGCTGGTCCATTTCTTGTTTTGTTGGCAAACATTAGGGTTTTGAGTCTGATGTGAGCAGCTACAGGAAGCCAGTGAAGTGAACACAGCAGTGGTGTGACATCGGAAAACTTGGGCTGATTGAAGGCTAGCCGAGCAGTTGTGTTCTGGTTGCATTCAGCTGATGACAATATCAGCCAAATAATATATAGGTCAGGCCAGAAGTCACCTTTCCATCTACACATCCATGGACAATATATTACATAGCTAATTCACACAATTGTTCACCCATCCATACATCCCTTCATCCCTTCACAATTTTATGGACCTACGCTGTAGTTGAGCTCCTCTGAGGCCTGTAGGACCATTCCATTCCTCTGATGACGTCTCTTTAGTTCCTCCCACAGCACCTCCAGCTGGCCGAGGAATTCTTGGATCTTGGAACTGCCGGGGTGCTGCGCTCGCACCAGGCTATAGCCCTCCTGGGTTAAACAACAAACATGGATTAGTACCTAGGAACTAGATTTATTCAGAAGAAGTATTCCAGTCATCATTCAGTGGGCAATATAGTGCAGTGAGCAGTTTTCATCAATGCAATGGGTGAATATTTTTGTCTCCCAAACGATACAGTTGTGGTATCAGTGTATGGTTGATGATCTCACCTTTTTGACTAGCTCTATACGGGCTTTGTTGGACATAATGTCCTGTTCCAGAGAAGCTTGGTACCTCTTGGCTATCTCAAAGCTGCCAGGCCCCCCCATGCCACTGCAGACATACGCTGCCATGGTGACACTATGTTTGAGCCAGGATAGAGTCTACAGGATGGAAGAGAGAAATAAGAGGTGGAATGACATGAGGTGTGAGATTCCATAAAGAAGAGGGAAGTCAGCATTGTTGCTGTAGTGAGAAAGTAAAAGCATTGGAAGAAGTCTGTGCTGTTCTGGTCAGTCTGAATTCCTGGCTCCTCTGGCCAGATGTGTTAATTGTTGGCAAGAACACTCAGGGTGTGGACAATTCCTGGAAGTCATCAGTTATAACCCAGACTAACACTTGTGTATGGCACAGAACAGTGTTAAAACAAAAGAACATGCACATAGACATACATCACTCACATCACTTTCCTCTGTGAAATCTATGGGCTAGTGGTTCCATTAAGATTAAGTGAGCTAATCGACACAAAGAAAAGCTGTGCCTATTTAAAATAACTCACTGAAGGTTTTTTTCTCTATGACGACAGGACTGGACAGATGAGATCTTGTTTAAAAAACCAGTGTTAATGGTTGTGTAAGAGTTGTGTAATGATGGAGTCATAAATGGGCACCTTGTCTGCAGACACAGTGAATTTCTGAAGCTGCACATGGAGTTGTGGGTGGTTGCCGGTCTTTGGTGGAGTCCCACTGCAAAGCACAAACACAGCGCTTCCTTTTAACAAGTTTCACTAATTGTGGCTTTCAGAAAGACATTTGTGAATTTGAGCAAGGTGTCACCTTTTGCCCTGCGTCTGGAACCTCGCACTGACATCACTGGCACACATGCATCTTAGGGTCTCTGGCAGAATTGGCTTAGATTCCTGCTGGCTGTCAGGGGACTTCCTGGTGCTGTCAGAACTTCTCCCACCCTGTGGAGGAAAACAAAAAATCTTGTTTCTCATTTGCTAATGGATTTTGGGTTGTTTCAGCCCTTTAATGGAACATGTGAATTAATGTCCTGTTATGTAGAGGTCGGTATGAAAACATGGTGGCCCTCAGTCATAGGAATTAGCCACTTTTAACTGGCTGACTATGCTAAGACATGACATTTCCATAGAGATGTAGGGCAGAGTGGGTGGAAGTTCAGTGGCTTTACTTTTCCTAAATCTTAGGATAGAATAAAGCCAACTCCACAGGAAAAAGTCAACACACGAAAGCAATTACTCTCTCAACCCGCCATATACTTCAACCTGAATTATGTCCAGCCTTTCAGGAGGGCAGACCCTGTTGGGGCTAGCAATGAGTTTTCATCAATATTAAAGCCTGAATATGGGTGCTGGAAAAGAAACGGAGCCTAGCATATGACACTTGCTATTAGCACTCAAACACTGACCTGCCCCAGAGACCAGAGCCGAGCAGGGCTAATTGGTGATGGTTTGGCAAACGGGGAAGAAAGCAAAGGCACCAACACAAATCAACCAGTAAATAATGTTTTCCTTAGCACATCAGAATGAACACACGCTTGTTAGGAGAGACTGCTGTCTTAAAGGCCTGGACAAGTGGGCATTTGCAGTATAACCACATATCCACAAACACCATTGCTCTCTCCCTCCCTCCTGCCCCTTTCTTTTTTCTCATGCAACATTAATGTGCATTGTGGGTTAGCCACCATGTGCCCATTTTCCACTCCTGGGCTGTTTGAGGAAGGAGGCAGGGTGGTTGCTCCTGGCCTGGACCCTGTGTGCACATGGAAAACCTGTCCAAGCCCCACACACACTGTCTTTCCTCTTTAAGCCATGCAGGTGAAGTTACCTAGGGTGGACCGAACTGGACATTCTGACCTTACTGAAGGTAACATGTATCTGTTTTATGAGGAGAGGAAGCACCACCAGATAATCACAGTAACATACTGATACAGTCTATATTTATCTATACTCCATATACATCAAACAGAAGAACTGCACTCTTTATACATACTCTCCAATGACTAAATGCCTAAAAATGCCTGTTTTACATCAATTCAGCATTTTTACATCAATTCAGCATAAAGTAGCAACAAATGCTACTGCTGCAAACACTCAATCATCTACAGTAGAAGTGTGATGTAGGACAGTGTTACTCAGTTTAGGTGTCTCCCACAAGTTGTTCATAGTGCGTTTATAGACTTTAGTACAGCTGTTTACTCACTACATGAATTTCCTCATTTGTATAAGACATGATGGGACAAAAGAATCATGGATACAGCAGAACAAGATATATTTTCCCATAAACAACCTCAATTAGTACTCTAAAACAAGGAGATAAGGGCAATCTGTTTTCAACTACAGAAAAAAGTGAAATACTGTAAGTGCCATAGAACTAATGCTAGCTCAAAGCACATATCCAAGATAAAGCCTATAAGCACAATGTCAACAACATGTGAAAGAACACCAAAACTGAGCTAAAAAACAGCCGAACCTGTACTACCTCACACTTCACCCATACAAGATAGAGAATATGGAACAGCAACAAATTAGGATGTTTCTCAGACAGATACTGTATTTATTAATCTGACCAGTGACATAATACAAATGATGATGCTGCAAAGATATAATTTACAGATCTGAGCAGTCAATGCTGACTGTCCAACCCATCTGGATACACTCATTTATAGCTCTGTTTTATCATCCAAGTTTAAAAATGCCATTCGCTTTGAGCTCAGCACAAGTGACTCAGAGAGAGAGAGAGAGAGAGAGAGAGAGAGAGAGAGGAGGGAGAGAGAGAGAAAGAGAGAGAGGAGAGAGAGAAAGAGAGAGACAGAGAGAGAGAGAGAGAGAGAGTGAGAGAGAGAGCGAGAGAGATAAAGAGAGAGAGAGAGAGCGAGAGAGAGAGAGAGAGAGCGAGAGAGAGAGAGAGAGAGAGAATTGCATGAGAAAGCACCATAAAGAAGGCAGTACATTTATAAGGTCTAGTAACATTTATAAACATGCCAGTCAATGAATAGCTCACCCATTCTTAATAAAACAAAAGCACGTTATCAGAGAATAACAACTTTAGCTTAATTACACTGGGAGCATTGATAACCATCACTGACGTATACTCACTGACATTCATCCCATGTCTCCTCTGTATTTTCAGTCTCTATTTAATGACTCAAGATGTTTATCTAAACAAAGAGTAAAGAATTACATCATCATGAACAAAAATAAACTTCTTCTAATCCTTTTCCAAGCAGTTGATCTAAACTTAGCTTGCTTCTTTCAGCACCTATCAGTACACATCTTGTCTGTCTCTTTCCTTCTGTTTTCCCAAATGTCTGTCTTCATGTCTTTCTCACTCTCTCACTCATGTAGTGCAGTGATGTCAGCCAAGAACTATCACCCTGCTCCATGCCCATGTGTGGCTACTGCATCTGGTAGCTATTACCCAGAAACACAGAGCCCTGCAATACTTGTGCCACCAAGCAAGAGGCCATAGTTCATGCGTGCACACAGCAGTACTTTCCCTACAAATCATGCACAGATACAAACACAGTGCAGAAACATGACAAAGAGAGATATTACCATTTCTTTAAACAAATTCAAAAGTTCCGTTTTTTGAGATTTGTAAACAGGGAGGAAACAGGAAAATGCACATACACAAGGAAATCCAGATAACTTCACATTCAATTTGATTTTCAACTCTAAGGTGAAAATTTGATTTAATCAAATATGATATTTGAAGTGTTAACAAGGTCTTAATTCTACATTTCTCCAATGGCAGCCATCTGTCATAAATAATCCCCAAAAAATAACTTACATGATAAAAATGTAATAAATAAATAAAGAAGCATTCAGCACAACCCTGTTCCAAGTACAGTCCCCATTTTTGGTGGGCCGTCCGCAGATAGAACTATTCCCAGAAATGTCTTTGTTTTGAGTTAAAAACATATTGGAAAGTCAGAAGAAAGACCTGGCAACAGAGCAGTCAGAAAGATGACTCTCATTGTACAGTGGATCCTTGGTTATTGTTTGCCCTGGTTATCATATAATTTGGTTGTCTTCGACTTTCTTGGGGGAAATTTTGTCCCAGTTATCATTCATCTGCCCAAATTCTGTCTCGCCTCTAATTTTGCAAAAACAAAGCATCCACCCAAGCGTTCCTCGCTCACTAATGCATTCATTCTGGCTTTGTTTATCGTCATTCATTCTGGCTTTATTTCTTATTTTTTCTTTGCTTTTGTTTCTCAGGCTTCGTTTCTCATTGTTTCTCTGGCTTTGTTTCATTTCTCTGGCTTTGATTCTCATTGTTTCTTTGGCTTTGTTTCTTGTTTCTCTGGCTATGATTCTAGTTGCTTTTCTGACTTTGTTACTCATTGTTTTTTCTGGCTTTGTTTCTTGTCGTTTCTCTGCCTTTGTTTCTAGTTAGTTCTCCAGCTTTGTTTCTCGTTGTTTTTCTGGCTTTGTTTCTCTGGTTTTGTTTCTTGTTGATAATGCTCAAAACAAACTGCAACACATCACACTACAGCAACAGCACACAGCGTTACCATCTAAAAACAGTTGTGATAACAAATTGGTGTACGGGTGTACAAAACAAAGGCTACTGGCTGGACCACACCTGCATACTCTAAAACAGAGTGTAAACCTGTAAGAGTGATGTTAAATGCTCATTTATCCATTTCATTAGTCTTTTGTATTTATTTCTCATTGTTTTCTGTTGTGAGGATTGGGTGGATGGAGAGAAGGGCGAACACAGGCAGAGATGATGTAAAGTAGGTGATTTATTAAAAGGGAGACTGGATAAACAAAACGGCAGCATGATGGCTGGAAACAGAACAGAAACTAAGACTAAGACAAACTAACTGAAGACTGGAACATAAAACAAGAAAGACTTACAAAGCAACACGGCAAGGTCAAGGTAGGTACAGGAATAACACGAATCTAAGACAACGACAGGGATCTGTGGTAGAGTGAATGTCAGGGTTAATGTCAATGACCGATAAACTAGACTGAGACAAACAGGGCTTATAAAGGGGAAGACTAATCACAAGGGATACAGAACACCTGGACATGATTAACACAGGACAAGACAGGAAGTACATATATGGGCATGTGGGACTGAACTTGAACACAAGAGGGAGACATAATACAGAGACTAGGACTGGGGATATGAGGGCAGGCCTGACATCTGTATGCAAAACTATAGTTACTCTATATAAAATGTTTTTTGTTAATATTTTGGAGTATCTGGAACAGATTAATTGGATTTATATTATTTTATGGGAAATATTGCTTCAGTTATGGTTTGTTTAGGTTATCATCAAACACTTTTAGAATGGATTAATTACAAAAACTGAGGTTCCACTGTATTTGTTTTGGGCAACAGATGGAGCTGGCTGCTGTTATCTACTAACCAATTCTACCACTTGCTTGCCTAGTTTTAGAGAAAACTGGTCAGGTGATTCCACAACATGAATTCTAACATCAAAACATGAGGGAACTTAGGATTACATTAACTTCACCCACTGTGGCAGGCTTATACATGATTTTCTGAAAACGTTTACATAGTAGGCACGTATGTAGTACCTAATTTCATTAGTCAGCCTTCACCATAGTTTATTACAGCATAATATTCATCATAATCAGAATTCATGAAATTTGAACTGTTCAATATCATATGAGTCATAAATAAAATCAAATTACATTGTCTATTTTAAACATGCTGTATTTGCTACTATAGAATCCAGGTCTGTCTGAGAATGTTGATATTTTAAGCCTCGTAGCAAAATGGCAGAAAATGACATTTACTAGGGGGTGCTGGTCTATAGTGGGTCTTCTCCATGTCCTGAACAAGGGGCTGCAGGCCTGTGAATTTTTCAGGAAAGATCTCATCTGTCACTGTCTAAGCAATGTTAGCTTAACCAGCTAAATCTGATTTTTTTTCAGATCTTGCTGCTTTGAAAAAAGTTGTATAGTGCCAGTCAAACGTTCCTGGACATTCAGTGGTGTTTCATGATTTAAAAATGTTCTGTATTGTAGATTAATACTAAAATCATCCAAACTCTGAATAAACACATCTGTAATTATTTAGTAAAACAAACAAGTAAACAAACCATAATATGTTTATATTTACATTCTTCACAGTAGGCACCTCTTACTTAGATGCAGCTTTCTTGGCATTTTCTCAGTCAGCTTTATGAGGTAGTCACCAGGAATGACTTTCAGTTAACAGCTGTGTCTCGTCAAGAGTTCATGACTTGCATTTCTTACCTCTTAATGTGTTTGAGACATCAGTTGTGTGTCTACTTTGAAGTAAAATCTAAAACATGTTTTGGTTTGTTTAACACTTTTAAGTTTACTACATGATTCATTATGTGTTCATTCATAGTCTGAATGACTTCAGTGTTTATTTACAATGTAGAGAAAAAGAAAAAAAAGAAAAAACATTGAATGAGAAACTTTTGACTGGTACTGTACATGCTACAGCAAAAAAGAAGAAAGAAACAGAACACCTTCTTCAGGTGATAAGAATATAATATCCTCACAAAGCAGTTCAAATTCCTGAGTAATACTGGGTAAAATCCTACTTTATGTATATTTTAGCTAATTAATGTTATTGGGGAAGTAAACAATATATAACTTTAATATTAACCAAAAACTTCATACATTCATCATGTCATCAAACATGTCATCTGTTATCAAAAGCAAAATAATTCAATTGCTTCTTCTACACAAAGTCAATTAATCCCTCACATTTTTCAGAGCTTACTTTGATTATTCTTTTTTCGAAGATCATTTTCTTGCATCAAAAACAAATGTATATCATCTGCAGAACAAAACATTGGACTGATTGTTACCTTAATGCTAATTCAGTGGCATCTCTATGCCAGTCAGTATATTATGTTACCACCAAACAGTACAGAAACTTGCAAAACAAAATGAATGCTGCATCCAGTGTGAATACTTTTGATGCAAAATGTCTCTGAATATTTCACAATTATTGTGGCATTTAGTGACAGGCCTTATGAACGTTTGCCCTGGAGTGTGTGTATGACTCTATGCTTAGGGGCTCTTAGGGTATTGTGCCCACAATTTCCTATTAAAATTCCCAGTAAAATGGTAATGAGCAGGACTCCCACAGATAATACACGTAGGTAACCTCTACAACCAGCAGAACTGACACAAGTGCCCATTGTTAGAGGCAAAATTCTGTGACCAGTGCTATGCCTGCATTGGACAGGATAGGAGGCCAGGAAAGGAGGACCGGAGACATAGGACTCTATGCTAATTTCACAGCCAATGACTACTATAGGCCTTCACTGTAGTCTAAATGGCCTAAAAGCAACAGCTTCAGTAGAGAAAACTGCCAAACTCTGTAAAACCATTATAGGCAAGACAATCTGAACCACCTGTGCAGTGCTATTTTGGTCTAGACTTTCCCACACTTTCTTTTATTCCATATTTATAGCAATATTATTTTATGTAGCTTACATCTGGAACAGCAAAAAGTACCCAAGCACCCAGTAACAGTGTAATATCAGAGCTAAAGCCTGCTTTCAGCCCCAATGAAGAAAACATATGAGCTCCACTCCCAACCACTTCATGCCTACTAATGACCCATAATACAGCTTATATTAACATCATATTAATCCAGTGGGTTTTCGCCTCAGTCCTCAGAGGTTGGATCCTGCAGATGTTGTTTCAGCCTGAATGTGAGAGGATATGAAACCTATTAGATTGAGGAGTTTAGAGAGAAAACGCTGCTTGTTGTGGCGAGCCAATCACAGCATGACTTTACTAATTCAAGCGTCTGGATCTCCAGAGCCAGGGTAAATAATACTTCAGAAGGCTCTTCTGTATGAGACACGGCCAAGCTCTTTGTCTTCTAAAGGAATACATTTGTCTATACCTCCACCCTGACTCACTGAGCAATAAAAGAACAACACGTTGTTCTGTTGTACTGCTGCCAAATGAACAGGATTAACTTTAGCATTACAGCAGAAAGGGGTGTGGGTTTATACTTTTAATGATGGCCATTGCTGCGTCTTCCAAAATAAATTTTATTTCAAGATCAGCACCTTAATGTTCCAATAAATCACACTCTTCTTTTTCACCTTTCTGTCTCTGCTTCCATTCACACCTCGTTTTGTTTTTCAAATATAACTTTAATGTCATAACTATAACGTCTTTCAGAGTAAGCTTTCAAACTACTCCATTTCATGCTATGCTTTAATTTACTAATACATGTTCTTCATTTAGTCTTTCATACTTTCATCCTTCTTTTAAAAGCAGTTTATTTCAGCATTGTGTTTTTATGATCTAAAGCTTTTTGATTTAGCTTCAGCTGTATTATGACATTTTGCCTATGACAACTAACAGAAACATTCCCAGAACGTTTGTTTTATATGTTCAGAGCAAATGTTCTCAAAGTACCCCAAACACAATATTAGGGGAGCTTTCTAGAGCACAAATGTGTTTAAAAGCTCATCTGAAGTCACTATGTTTTATTCTTAAAATATGCACGTAGTCTAAGATAATGTTGCACAGCAAGAACATAATGTAAACAAACAAACGCAGTGAAAAAGCATTAAATAGTAGCAAATCTACAGGGGTCAGACAATGAAAGTGAAACAGCTGTCATGTTAGTGTGGGAGGTTTCATGGCTAAATTGGACCAGTCTGGTGGCCAATCTTCAT
>BRDA01009974.1:0-12048 GCA_036984385.1 Crenuchus spilurus
AGATGTCAAAAAGCATTTGCGGCTCCCAGTGTTTTCTTTTCTGTGGAAATCGGTCCAAATGGCTCTTTGAGTGCTAAAGGTTGCCGACCCCTGCCCTAGTTAAAAGGCAGTGAACAACTGAGTGTGAAGAGCATTGGGGTAGACTTACTAGTATTATATAACTTATTGGAATGGGATCTGAACATATATCTTTGCATTTAAAACATCCCCTTTTCTCTACTCTAAATCTATATGTTCAGATCCCTTTATTATATAAAGGAGGTATGTTCTTCTTCCATTATATTTACTACTACTAATAATAAAAATAATAATAATAACAATAATGTCTGTGGTTGGACACTCTAGATTTTAGGCTGGTGTCAGGTTGTATAGGGCACTTTATGTCAGACATTGGGATGGAGATTTTTGGGGACCTGGCAACCCTACTGTTGCTAACGCACATACGCTCCCCATCGTCTAAGTAATCCTGCAGAGTGTGGAAAATGTAAATGACTTCTTTTTAACAAACAATTAAACATACATTTAATAAATCAACAAAGTGCAAAAGTTTTCATCCTTTTCATCCAAAATTGAATTAGTTCTGTTTGGATTTATAGAGCACAAGGATTATGAGACATATCAGAGTGTGGCTATTGACTCCAGCAGAACTATCTAAGACAGCCTACCTAAAAGGAGAGAGCCAGAAGGTAAACAGGCATGGGTGCTCCCCGAGACACTGGCATCACTCTGTTCACAGTCAACAAACCTGAGTGAATGTGTGAGCAGCGGTATGACAGCCCCAGCATCTCAGTTCACTATAAATCCCTACGCCAGTGCACCCCTGGACCTACAACCTTTCTATAATGTAAAGTATTAATTACCAAAAGCTAAACTAAACAGATATGCGAAGTCTTCAGTACCCTTCAGAACTCTGTCCATTAGCCTTTGGAAGGTTGCCGATGCCCCCTGCAGGCCGAACGGCATAACTGTAAATTGATACAGCCCACCTGGTGTCCTGAATGCCGTTAGCTCTCTAGCATCTGGGCATAGCGGCACCTGCCAATATCCTTTACAGAGGTCAAGGGTGGTGAGGTACTTCGCCGTACCCCTCCGTTCCACCAGCTCATCCACTCTAGGCATTGGATATGGGTCGAACGCCGAGACCCCATTCAACTTCAAAAAGTCTATGCAGAAATGCAATTCTCCGTTCTTCTTCGGGACCAACACGACCGGGCTGCACCACTCACTGGAGGACTGTTCTATTACCCCTGTGTCCAGAATGGCTTGGACCTCTTGCTTCAGGGCTGTAATAAGTCTTGCCGGTATTCTGCAGCTGGTCTGCCTAATTGGGTCTCTCTTGTTGAGCTTTATGGGGTGTTCTGCCAACTCCGTACATTCTGGTACTTCATTGAATAGGTGTTCAGGGATTATTTCCAATAGTTCAGCTTGTTTCTTTTGTGAAAGATGGGAGATGGGTGGTGTCGCTGACTGACTTTGAGATGCAGGGAGGTATTGTTCTGGGTGTTCTTCCTCTTCCTCAACTGCCCTCAGCCACAGTTGTTCTGTAACCTCCTGTCGGTGATGCCACTTCCTCAGCATGTTGATGTGGAAGGACTTGGTTGTTTGCTTATGACCTGGCATGTGTAGCATGTAAGTGGTCTTCCCCCCTGCGTTCCTTCACTTCATAAGGCCCCTGCCACTTAGCCTGGATGCTGCACTCCGACGTGGGCAGTAAGACAAGTATCTTGTCCCCTGCATTCAGCTCTCTGTTTCTGGAAGCCGTGTCGTACCATCTTTTCTGGTTACCTTGTGCCACCTCCATGTTGCCGTGCACTTTCTCAGTCAGCTCAAACATAGTAGCCTAATGCCTTTTATGACAAGGAGTGCCATAACTTCTTTTACCAACCTTGAGGTGAAATTTGTCCCTTGATCCGTTATTATCTCCTTTGGTATCCCTACTCTTGATATCAACTGGATAAGTGCATTGACCACTTGTCTAGCCTTAATCTTTTTGAGTGGAAACGCCTCAGGATACCTGGTCGCGTAATCACATATTACAAGAATATACCTATTGCCTTGCTGACATCTAGGTAAGGGTCCTACTATGTCCATTGCTATGCGTGAAAAAGGAACATCAATTATTGGCAAATTGATTAGTGGCGCTCTTTCTAATTTCTTTTTTGGAGTAGTTAACTGGCATTGCGGGCATGTCTTACAAAACTGCTACCTCCTTGAACACCCCTGGCCAATAAAACCTGCGTGTTATACGTTTAGTAGTTTTATCCTGGCCTAAGTGTCCTCCCCAAGCATCGCCATGTGCTAATTTTAACACCTCTGGCCTCAGAGTTTTGGGAACAACTAGACATTTCTGGTTGTCTTTGACTTTATACAACCTATCGGCTTCTATTATAAAGTTTTTTCCACCCTCTGTCTGCTTGTTGCCTGCTGTTTTAAACAGATTGTTTAGTGATTCATCACTGTGCTGCGCCTCACCTATATTTACTGGCAGCTTTAACCCCTCTATTTCAGGTTCACTCATATGGTCAGCTATTTTGGTCCCTTTTACTTTCTCATGCCTTTTTTCCCTTCTGGATTTGCGTGTCTTACAGTGTTCTGCAAAGGGCAGCTGATTCAACAGATCCTTGTTTTGTTGGTTGTCTTTTAACCTACTTTGAGCTCTAGTAGCGACTAACACTTCTGAAGTTGAGCTAACCTCACTCAGTAGGTCTACTAAAATTGGAACGTCTCTGCCTAAAATCACCTCATAAGGGCTAACATCAACCACCCCTACTAAAAGTTTATACACTTGCCCCCTGATCTCTACATCCACTTCTGCCAAAGGATACAGCTTTTCATCCCCATGAATGCATTTCACCCGGACTGTTTTCTTAAGAAACTCTACGTGTTCCGGAAGGCTTCTTTTAGTAACCAGTGTCTGACTAGCCCCCGTATCAATGAGAGCTTTAGCATTAGTGTTACCAATCTTAACTTGGATGGTAGTTTCAGTGTTTGGAGTCGCTTCACTACAGCCTGCTCTTGCTGGAAAATAGCACAATTTGCTCGAGCTACTGCCCTTATTTGGACATTGACTACTTTTGTGTCCTATATTCCCACAACTAAAACATTTAATTGTGTTGGCAGTACGTTGTTTAGGGCTGCTGAACTCGCTACCTGTGTTTCTTTTATGTTGAGCCCTTAGATTTCTATCACCACTCTGATAATGCTTAGCATAGGCATCAGGACTACTCCCATACCCCCCAACAGACCTACATTGCTGGACTGCAGGATGGCTGCTTCTGCCTGGGTCCTGTAGGAATGTCTCCTCTGACTGCCTTGCTGCTATGAACGCCTCCGCCAGCTCGGCTGCTCTGGATGTCGACTCTGGACTCAATGATCCAGCTCCTCAACTCAGGGCTCATCAGCCTCAGGAACTGTTCCAAAATAATGGTGTCCCCGATTTCCTCTTTAGTCTTGAGGTCAGGTCTCACCCACTTTGTGTACAACTGCTTCAGTCTATTGTACAATTCCTTGGAAGTTTCTCTGGGTTTGGGACAGGTTGTTCTGAAACGCTGTCTGTAGGTTTCACAGTTGATTTCATACTTTTTGAGTATTGCCTCCTTGACTTTATCGTAACTACCGATATCGTCAGTGTCCATGTTGATATACGCCTCCCTCGCCTTGCCTTCAAGAGCTGGAATGAGATGAATAGTCCAATCCTCAGGTGGCCAGCCGGCCGTGTGTGCTATTCTCTCAAACATGGCGAGGTAGTGTTCAATATCATCACTCTCCTTCAAATCTGGTAGTCTGGGGGTCGGCCTTGGAGTCACTCTAACTGATTTGGAGTCAACTTGGCTGTGAGTTGTTGCTCTTGATTCACTGCTATGCCTCAGAATCTGTGATGGCTGTCTTTCACCCACCGCTTGACTATCGGCTCGTGTGGCCTGCTGTAGCAGTGTGAACTGGTGCTGCAAAAATCGCCACCTCTGCTCTTGTCTTAGCGAATCTTTCTGCCAGGCTTCGTCTCTCTGCTGCTGCTGAATCATGAACATCTGGAAGGTCGCTGCAAGCTGATCAATGCTCGTCTGTGATGCGCCGTCTCGTTCTCTTGCCAGCCCTCCTTCTCCTCTGTGAATCACTGCGCCGCTGACTGCACCACCTGATTCATCCGAACCAAATCTTTGTTCATACTCATGATCCATTTTCAGCCTCTCTTCAAACTTCCGCTGTCCCAGGACTTTTATTTTGACACGTCTGCCGTTCTGTTGAAAGGGCTTGCTTCACTTCCTGGTTTCTCTGCTCGCTCTCACAAGTGTTGTACCCGCACCCACAGATCAGAAAATAACCGCTGCCACCATTTGTGGTAAGGTGGATCCAAACAGTCAGAGGCTCCTTGATGTACCACGGCTGTAGTGTGGGTGGAGTGTGAAGAAACTGATGTCGAAGCAGGAAGTAAGTGATGAATACCCGTGTTTATTAAACATGCCCAAAAATACCCAAACAAAAACTGTTCCAAACAGAAAATAAACGAAGAGTAAAATATGTTTAAATATATACACTATTTGCAGACTGGTTTGATGGAATTCAGCTACCATCAATCTCTAGAGAAAGTCACAGAGTAATTCAAAGACTCTTGTCTAAACTCTATCTTTCTCTCTATACTCTGTCAAACAGGTATATCTATTAACTACCAGCTCCCCCTCTCTACTGGTGATTCAGTCCTCCTTAAATAGGGTATGGCTCCGCCCCTATTGGACTGAACCAACTGCTTAATTGAATCAAGGTGTACTTAAAAACAATTACTCCTTCTCAAACACATAAAATACACTGTATACATATCTACCTAAACATATACATGTATGTATGCATTAAAAGGTGAGTAATCGGTTCATGTTGTGAACTAAAATGTCTTTTCTTGGTTTCAGTGTCCGTGTGTTCCCTGCTGCTACATTCCCAATGGTATGTTCCAGGTGTTGTAAGGAAGTGCTCTCTTTTCTCCTGCAACAGGTAAGTGTCCAGTTCATTGTCTTTGCTTAGAAGGTGGTGGTTGGTGATGGGTCTGGGCCCCCTGACATCATCACAGACAGCAAACTACCCTCACCTGCAGAACTGTTCTTTGGTAGGCCCATCACCACTCTACTACCATGTCGTACAGACCCGGGCAAAGAAGGACATCGATGTCACCTAATACAAAGAGCAAATCTGATGAAGGAACACCAAGACCGCAGTTGTCGCAGAGAACTTTCCCAACTTCATCCTGGACAACACGTGACTGTGTGGAACAAAGAGAGAAGGACATGGCACCCAGCAATTGTCCAGCAAAAATGCAATGAGCCACAGAGCTACATTGTTTAAACACCAAACGGAAATATGATTAGGCGTTGCAGGATTCACTTGCGTGGACCTTACAACACACAGATGCAGCCGATTGTGCAAAGAATTAATTTGACAAAACCACAAACAACATAAGAAGACAATAAAGATGACAGTGATCAAGCACAAATTGCACCATCGAACAGAACTGAAGTAGAAGCAACAGACCCCAAGAACTCTCAACCATTCCGCACAAGATTTGGAAGGGCCGTGGTAAAACCAGCCCACTACAGAAAATATATTTAGCAATGACAACAAAACAAGAAGGCAGAATATTGTTCTAGCTTGCCTCTATATATTGCATAACATGTTTGATAACAATTAAGAAAAAAAAGAGTAAAGAACCGAAAATCAGTTATTCCTATATGGTTCATATACATCAAGCAATACATATGTTTTTTTTGTTCTATAGAAAGTTCTAGGCTCAACAGGGGCAAGGATGCAGCGCAAGGATATGTGTGTGAGTAGTAGGGGTGAAACGATTACTCGAGTAATTCGAGTTACTCGATTACAAAAAATTATCGAGTAATTTTCTGTGCCTCGAGTAATCGTTTAATTATAAAACTCCGCGCACGGTATTTCGCACGGATGACTTTTAATGTGGCACACCATGCTTACGTCACCCACGCACAGGAAGGAGGAGGCGCAGAGATTTTTAGATGAGAAGCGGGAATATGGAAGCGACGAGGTTAAAAGAGCGACAACGTGCCAGAAGAAAACGACAATAGGAAATTAACGCAGCGCGCTATCTAACACTGGCAGAACTGGCAAAGTCTCTGTTGTGTATTTCAGCTACATCCACGCCATCAGAGCGCCTGTTTTCAGCAGCAGGAAACATTGCATCAAAGCACAAGGCAAGCCTCAGTTCTTAGCATGTTCAGCACTTAGCACTTTCCTCAATTGTTATATGTTGTATTGATATTGTTTGTAAGAATAATGTTCAATATATGTTGGCTTTGTAAAAAATAAAATATTTCATTCAACATGTAGAAAACATAGAAGTGGATGTTGTTATATCTCAGACTTGAAATAGTTTATTATTCTTAATTTATGTTTGCTTTTTACCTTTAAATCAATGTGATTTTATTTTATTTCTATGTTTTTGCACTTTACAAAAGCAAGAGTTTTGTCACACAGACTTGAAATTCAAAGTAGAATATATAAAAAGGCAATGTTTACTGTATTGTGTCTTAATTTATGTTTGCTTTTTACCTTTAATGTGATTTCTAAAAATGTATTTCTCTTCTGTTTTGATTTTGAAAAAAGCAAGAGTTTTAAATTTGAACCTGAAGTGGAGGCTGTTATTGTATTTTAAGCAATAAAATGTTTAATTAAAAAGCTTTAAAGTTATTTTTTGTGTATTTCTATTACTTTTAAAATAAGCTTAAGTAGTTATTGTTGAACCTGATTTCTTTCATTTATTTTTTCCCGATTACTCGATTAATCACAAGAATAATCGATAGAATAATCGATTACTAAAATAATCGTTAGCTGCAGCCCTAGTGAGTAGGCTGCTGGGTCATGCCGTTGTGAAATAAAGTGTGTTAAACTTAGATCAACATCAATATCAGTTGGTAGCTGTGACTGTTAAGGTGTTTTATACACAGACAGCTGAGCTGGAAGGAAAATCAAGACCACAAAAATGATCGCACATGCAGTACCAACAAGCAGTAGGACCGGGTCTTTTAACCAAGTTGGCATTAATTGTTGAATTCGGGATCGCCATTCCCTTCTTGGTCTAGTTGGTTGTTGAATTGAATTGAATTGAATTGAACTGAATTGAATGAATTGAACTAAACACACAAACAATCACTAAAACACCAAACAATTATAAACACAAGCACATTAAAATTACAATAAACACAAAAATCACAGCATTAAAATACACTTACACTTGCATTGGTAAGCACAATTAAAGCTCTGGCATAAAAGCAATATTAAATATATTTGTTCTTCCTTTCAATATCCTCAGGCCTGGCGCCAGCAGTAAATGACTCAGGGGGTGAAAGAAGTGCCAAAAGGGGGCGGAGCCAAAAAACAAAACAAAACACGCATTCGCAACTAGAACCTGAAGTGTTATTGAGGAGTTAATAAGGAGAACTTGAAGATAACCAGGGTACCTATTTGCGAGAAAAGACAGTTTATTAGGTATCATGACCCCAAATGAATAGTTGTTTATGGCTATAAACAAAACCAAAGACTTAGACAAATAACCCTAGACCAAAATATGTCTGTTTATAGACCTAGACAAATTGTGGGTTATGTCCCCATGAAAGCTGTAATGTAAAAATGTTGGGTAAAGAAACTTCCAACACCTCTAAGAGATTGCTCTGTGAAAGATACTGTAGCATGATGACTTGGGAACCCTGCAAAAAGTGAATGCCAGTGCAGAGTAAAACAATCCAACATACATTGTTATTGTACAATGAAAATCTTGGCATGAAGCAGTACCTTACATCAACAGCTGTAGACAACCAAATGTGAGGGAAATGCAGAATATTAGTATTTTTAATCTCTCTCACTCAACATGCAAAAAACATTTAGTTGCTTCAACAAAACTTTCATGCAACTGTAATGTTCACAAGGAGTACATAGTCATTTTGAGTGGCTATTTCGTCCAATAGAGTTCTTTCTGTCCCTTGTTATGTTCCAGCCAATCATGGACCAGATTTCTGTTGCGAGGGGGTTGGACATCTGGTTCATAAGCAGCTGATTCCAAGCAGGAAGTGAGTTCTGCTTCCACTGAGACAACCTGAGAGACTGATGTAGAGATAGTGAGAGAGAGAGTGTAAGAGTAATGTTTGTGTGTGAGATTGTCTTTGGGATGTTATGTTTTATAAACCTGTATTTTTATCGAGAGTAACTTTTGTATTATGTGGTTTGTCATAACTAGGAAGCTTGAAGATGTTTTTTTTTTACTTCCATCTGCTTAAGCACTCTCTTAGTTTTCAGCTCCCGATGCTATGTGTAGTTTAGTCCTGAGTATTGTGTGGACAGACGTTAGTTTGGGCCCACTGACACTCACGTAGATGTATTCTCTGTATATGTGCCACAAGGATTTAGGAGCAGGTACCAAATATGTAGTTTTTAGATAGGGAAGAATTGTTATGCAGGTAAGATGTTTTACTTGGTTCTTTCCTTTGGCACTGTCTGTGGTCCACCTATACTTGTGTAATGTATGTAACACAACACATGAGGTATTGAATGTACAGATTCACTTCTACTTTACTGACTAAACCATTCAACACCAGTGGGAGAGGCTTGCTTTTCATTCAGAAGCAGAGGGCAGAACTGCGAGGTTTGCAATTGATGCAGCTGACTATATGTGACCCTCATAACTTTAACACATTGAGAGACAGCAAAGGCAAAGTGGTTACCCAGTATGCCCCCCAGAACATGCTGTACTAATACACTGCTCAAAAAAATAAAGGGGACACTAAAATAACACATCCTAGATCTCAATGAATAAAATATTCCAGTTGAAAATCTTTATTCATTACATAGTGGAATGTGTTAAGAACAAAATAACATAAAACAAATGATCAATGTAAATCAAAATTACTACCCCTTGGAGGTCTGGATTTGGAATCATACTCAAAATCTCATACCACCCTCATGGAGTCTGTTTCTGATAGTTCGAGCAGAAACATGGATATTAGTGGCCTGCTGGAGGTCATTTTCAGGGCTCTGGCTCTGCTCCTCCTCTTCCTCCTTGCACAAAGGAGGAGTTAGCAGTCCTGCTGCTGGGTTGTTGCCTTCCTACCCCCCCCCCCCAGTCTCATGGTATCTGCTCCATGCTCTGGACACTGTGCTGACAGACACAACAACCCTTTTTTGCCACAGCTTGCATTGATATGCCATCCTGGATGAGCTGCACTACCTGAGCAACTTCTGTGGGTTGCAGACACCGCCTCATGCTACCTCTATGGTGAGAGAACTGACAAAATGCAAAAGTGACCAAAACATCAGGCAGAAAGGATGAGAACAGAGAAAAGGTCTGTGGTCACCACCTGCAGAACCACTCCTGAATAGGGGTTGTCTTGCTAATTGCCTCTCATTTCTATCTGTTGTCTGTTCCATTTGCACAACAGCAGGTAAAATTGATTCACAGTCAGTGTTGCTTCCTAACTGGACAGGTTGGTTTCACAAAAGTGTGGTTGACTTGGAGTTACATTGTGTTTTGTGTTCCTTTTATTTTTTGAGCAGTGTACATGACATATGTCACACACAACCTTGACCAGCACTGCATTGCATGTCATGCTAGAGATTCTGTACCCACAATTGTTGCTATTGGGAGATGGGATGATTGATTCAAAAATGGTGCTATATATTTGTATTGTCTTCTCTGTGCCATGGGCCCAGCACCAATTTGTAACAATGAAATGAAAAACTGCACCATACTTCATAGGCCCATCACATTTCCTCCTTTTGTAGTGAAGGATGGATAGCTAAATTGCCCTTTTTACTTCTGTAAGAAACCAGATGACAATCTTAACATCCTTACCCCCAGATCTGACACTAGAATCGACATTGCTAATATTTTGTTGGCACAAGGTCAGAAAATGAACTATGTAGATGGCACCATGGCAGATATTTTCTGGATATGTAAAGGGGGAAAAGCTTTTGCAAACACTGTCTAAAAAATGGACAGGCTGTTGTGCACTAGTGACATTGACAGGTTCAGTAAGCTTTCTTTCCCTAGATTCAGCTCTAGTGAGGCAAAAGAAAGATGAACAAGGGGGTCTATAAAAACATGATAAGAGAAAGACCAAAGCTGAGTTGGGCAGGAATTCCAACTAACATTCCAGAAGAACACAGAATCATGATCAAAATGTCTGAAGTCTTTTCGCTCCAATTCAAGTTGCGAGAGATTAGTACTATAATACACCTTATGGTGCAACCTAGACACATCATCAATGATTCTCCTGGGTGACCCAGCCGGGGGAGATCAGTCCCCTGACTTGGGTCCAGGTAGCGCACTATGCCACGCCTCACCCGTCCTCAACTAGGGCCTGCGTGAGGCCTTCTCAGCCACTTCCAGGATGTTTTCGATGGCTCTTCTCCTGTCCAGCCCACAAATCCAAAGGAGCCCCAGGACCCGGTATAAGGATTCGCCTGCAAAAGCCCCTGCAGCCCACTTCAGTAGGCTCACAGCGGGCCTTCCACCCATTCCTCTGGCACTCATCTACAAGACACTTTTCCCTCTTCCTCTCCTGCACTTCCTCCATTCTGCCCTCCCAGGGGACAGTTAGCTTGAGGAGCACCACCTGCTTGCTGGCTGAGGACATCAAGACCATGTCTGGCTGGAGTGTTGTGGTTGCAATGATGTGTGGGAATCGCAACCTTGAATTCCTCTGCCAGACTGCTGAAAGGAAGCTGCAGCTTGATGTTGTAGCCAAACAAAGCAATGTTGCTTAGGCTCTGTGACAGGCCCAACCACCTATGCAGAGATGAGCTGATCTTCCTCTCAAACCCCTCCATGGTGGTCATTGGGAATTCATACATCAGCAGTGGCCAGAGGAGGCGAGGCAGGATGACATGTTGATAGATCCAGGCCTTGAACTTCCCAGGAATTCATGACCTATCTACATCTGAGAGCCACTTGCTGAAGTTATCACTGGTGGCTTGACATGCAGTGATATCCTTCAGATTGCTGGTGAAGAGCTTGCCCAGGCTCTTCACTGTCTTTTCTGACACAGTTGGAATTTTAGTGTCTCCAAAACAAGCAAAAGTGGTTAGTTACCTTTCCTTTCTTCAAGACTAAGGACCTGGACTTAGCGGGCATGAAACTCATTCTTGCCCAACTAATAGGTCAGTCCAGGCCTTGAAGGATCCATCTGCGTCATGAAACTGATGTAGTGGTCACCGTGAGATCATCCATGAATGCTCTAATCGAGGGTTGCCAGGTGCCAGATCTAGACAAAGGGCCTGTGCACTCAACTTCAGTGGACTTCACCAGCATATTCATGGCCAGAGCAAACAGGCATTAGAATAGGTAAACTACATTTGATATTACAAACAGAGGTTAATGAACTATACCATTGATGCCCTTGAGGCTCTAGAGCAGTGGTTCTCAACCGGGGGTGGGGGCACGCCCCCCGACCATGTAAACGCTGAAAATCATGAAACATCCTCCTGGGCAACTGGGCAAATTTACTAATGAACTAGACATGTTACTGTCTTCCATTCCAAAGCATGAGTGTCCCATGCTCATTCTAGGTGACATGAATATCCACCTTGACAACCCCGGCTCTACTGATTTCAAATCTCTCATGCATTCCTTCTATCTAGAGCTGGTCTCCAGCCCTCCAACTCATAAAGCGGGGAATAACTTAGACCTAATTTTCACACGTTATTGTGATGCTGACTCACTAACGGTCACTCCTCTACATGTATCAGACCACTTCATTATTCAGCTCAGTATCAGCATTCACAGGAAAGCTACTGCTGCTCCAGCCATGGTAACTTTCCGACGCAATCTCAAAGACCTTTGTGTAGAGCAACACTCATCACTGGTCGCCAATACTATGCCTCCACTGGACTCATTCTCCGCTCTCAGCGTAAACACTGCCACAAACACGCTCTGCTCCACGCTGAGCTCTTGTCTGGACAGATTCTGTCCAATGACATCACAAACTATCCGCAGTAACAAGCCACAGCCATGGCTTAAAAATGAATCCCTCAGGGGGTTACGCTTGA
>BRDA01009974.1:12058-30740 GCA_036984385.1 Crenuchus spilurus
AGGGAAAGGGCCACTTTTTGCTCCGTTTCTAAATTCGACACTCCGTCCATCCGTCTCCTCGTCGACCTCCCAAGTCGTCACTAGACTTACGACACTTATTAAAGGCTGTCAGACAGTCTCTTGGCTAGAATAACACTATCTTCAGCCAAAACCGTCAACACTCCGTCAGACTCTTACTTCGGTTCTCATTGA
This sequence comes from Crenuchus spilurus, assembly GCA_036984385.1. Lineage (NCBI taxonomy): Eukaryota > Metazoa > Chordata > Actinopteri > Characiformes > Crenuchidae > Crenuchus > Crenuchus spilurus. The sequence continues at coordinate 12,251 of BRDA01009974.1, forward strand.
CCATCAAACTATCCAGACTGTACAATACGAAAAAAACGGTAAAGGAAAGCCGTCGGGCCTCTAAATTCGCATAGGGGGACTCCCTAAGTAAAAATTCGGTACCGACACCGAACAATCACACCTATCAAACACTACAGTAACCTGTCTTAGACAATCTCAAAGACCTTTGTGTAGAGCAATACTCATCGCTGGTCGCCACTACTATGCCTACACTGGGCTCATTCTCCGCTCTCAGCGTAAATACTGCAACAAACACGCTCTGCTCAATGCTGAGCTCTTGTCTGGACAGATTCTGTCCAATGACATCACAAACTATCCACACTAACAAGCCACAGCCATGGCTTAAAAATGAATCCCTCAGGGGGATACGCTTAAATCTCCGGGCTGCCGAAAGGAAATGGCAAAAAAAGCATAACATGTCAGACCTATCAAACTACCAGTTACTCTTGGCTTCATTCTCAGACTGCCTCACAACTGCCAAAACCGACTTCTATCACAATAAGATCGGTTCTCTGACAGACTGTCGGAAATTATTCACAGCATTCAGATCACTGCTGAACCCTCCAGCTGCTCCTCTGCCTACCTGCCTCACAGCTTAAATCTTTGCCTCGTTTTTCACCGGGAAAGGGATGGCCATCAGTAGCCAGTTCACTGACCCACCTACTGCCTCTGCTACTCAATCTATTTCAACCAAGAGAATCACATTCTCTTCATTTACTCCTCTCTCTGAGGAGGAGGCACTAGCCCTCCTAACATGTAGCCGCCCTACTACATGCCCACTTGATCCGATACCAACAGACCTATTACTAACTATTGCACCTACTATTATTCCAGCCATCATGCATGTGATAAACAATTCACTTTCCAGCGGTGAATTTCCGTCTGCCTTCAAACAGGCTCAGGTGACACCATTACTTAAAAAGCCCTTACTCAACCCTGTCCAGGTTGACAACTATCGGCGGGTTTCACTACTGCCTTTCCTCTCTAAGGTCATAGAAAGGGAAGTGCACAATTAGGTCTCTGACTTCCTCACCCAGAATGACCATCTTGATTGCAACCAATCTGGTTTTAAAAAAGGACACTCTACTGAAACGGCTCTGTTGTCCATCACAGAAGCTTTAAAAACTGCCAGAGCCACAGGACAGTCCTCGGTGCTCATACTGCTGGACCTGTCAGCAGCCTTTGTCACGATCAATCACGACCTCCTATTATCTATGCTTTCAAACATGGGTGTTAGAAACCTCTTTTTCATAGATGCATAAGACAGGTCAGTGGAGTTCAGGCCTGCTGTCCTGCTCCTAAATTCATGGCTCCACACACATGCTTTATGACATTGGAGGTCAAGACTAGCTGACTCCAAAACTATAGATTACACTTAAGAGGTCTATACTCTGCTGTTTTAAACAATAAACTGGGAAACCATTTTGAGAACAGACTCTGCCTCTGTTATCATTTGAACTCCCCCAGCGCGCTGCAGGCCGAGGATGACAGAGGAATCCTGCATTCTACTGCCGTGTACAGCTCAGTATTTCAGTCGAACCCCAGAACCAACAAACGGTTCTAACAACCTGGTGTCAGAAAGTGGGATGCTGCGTCGGTAAGTAAAGACTGGTATGTTTTTTTTTTTCTTTTGTCTTGATACTTGCACAGCATTTCATAGTAAACCCTTGTTACGAGCAGGCTGGGAAATTCCGCCTCGTACAAGGATGTCTGTTTTTCTTTTAAGTAAATATGTAACCCTGTAGGCGTAAGAAGTCTCTGTGTTAAAGTAGAGCGGTGAAATACCCTTGTTATGGGCAGGCTGGGAAAATTCCACCCCGTGCGAGGATGACGGATAGTGTACATTAAGAGAAGGAGAGGGTACCTCCTTGGTCCAAGTTGGACTGGTTTTCACGCCTGGGTTGAGCAATAAACGCAGTATTTGTTTGAAGCCTCCCTCCTCCAAGTCCTGGTTCTTTGTTATTTGTTGCCATTCCTGTGTCCTGTGTGTTTTCATTGTTGCATGTTGTTTTGACTGTGTGTCATAAGTTTGCTTCTGTTCTCACTCTAACCATTTGAAGTATTGCTTTCTGAAACATGGGGTCAAATATTAGTTATGTGAAACCTAAAGATGAAAAAACAAAAAAAATTGGTTTAGATGTTGTAAACTAGATTCATATTGTGATCCATACATTGAAAACTTGGCTGGGTGGACTGAGTGCACTGGGTTTAAATGTTATCCAAGAACAGGCTTATTTAAGCTAGAAATGCTGCATTTGTATCACACATTAATATATGGGGGTTATGGAGACCCAAAATGGGATATTGATTATATGTAGGAATTATGGTTAACCTGGAAAAAGGCCAAAAAGGTATAGTATAAGGCGCATGGGGTTAAGTCAAATAAGATGCCTGAAATGGCCACTTTCCAGATGCAGAGTATTCCACCCCACCCACCCACCCACCCTTGGTAATGCAAGGGTTAACCAGGCAAGCAGCTCGTAGTTCAGATGTGCACCATGCCATGGCTGCTAGCACAACTGGAAATAACCAGGAAATTGAGGGACAGACTAAGAGGGGAGGAGCCAGCAGCTCTTCTGCCGCTCCCTACCTCATCCCACAGTGTAATGCCCCCCCCCCCCGCCTGCCTCCTCAGGCAGCTAGGGCAGAGAGCATAGACCATAACATATCTGCTCCATTCTTTCAGATTGATTCCAAAACATGTATACACAGCTTACATGACCTGATTTTAGTTTGAAACATGAACTTTTAGAAGAAGAGTTGATTGATGGTGTTACTTCACTCTTTTATTTATGATGAATTGCCAAATTCAGATGCTGAGGGTGCTAGAGTGTATTATTTTAGTGTTTCTGAGAATCTTGAAACCTTTTTACAGGGAGCTTAAAAAGTTCCTTTTTGGGATTGAATGCCTCTAAACGTGATTTATCTGTGGCTACTGCTTATTGAATCTACTTTAATTTCACATGTTTCTAGTTTAATCATAAAATGTCAATTTCAAACAAAATGGTCTGTTTTATGATTACTTCAAAGGGTTATTTGCCCACCTGTTTACTTTTCCTTGTTCACGATGTGAATGATACCACACATCGTGACCAAAGAAGGGTTTATAAGGAGATAAACAGTTGCTACTGTATTCTCAATATGCACAACAGACCATTTCAAAACTTTTGGCTGAATGTGAAAATGCAACCAATTTGATCCAAATTCTCAATTCAATCCAGGCTACACACACATCCAACACACCCATTAAAACCAGGTGGTAAAGTACTAATTAAACCATTGAATCCTAAGAAATTATTGGAGGCGATTGCAGTGACCAGGACAGCTGTACTGACAGCTGACACACCCCACTGGGTGCATGCAGGAAGGGTTAAACCCCACCACTAAAACATAAATGTATATAATACGCTGTTATCTGCCTCTGTTTGTGTTCTTCTCTGTGTGCAGAGTTCTCTTAGTGACTACCTTATCTGACACTGCTGCGGTCAAGCAGGGATCTATCAGGCCTTGAAGAGCACAGAGGCCTGTCTACCACAGGCCAACCAACATCAACAGCTCCTTATTTTTTCTAACACATTACCAGAAGATACATTTATTTAAAAAAAAATCTAATCAATTAATATTGTAAACAGAAAGTTCTCTCTCACACACACATACATAATGATTTTACTTACTGGTTATAAATTGTATTCAGGCATTGTGACTGTGTAACTATATTTTAATTACCTTGATATATATTTTTGGCTAATTTTATGCCTTTATTATGGCTGCTGGTGGTTTGCTGCTTATCTTGTGTATTTTTCTTGATAGAAGACTCATTTAGCGCTTTTCCACCAACACGGAACCGGCACCGTTCTGGTTCAAGAACCTAATTTTGAACCGTTCGGCGCGTTTCCACCAACAAAAATACCGGCCCGAACTAAGAACGTTCGTTCGCAGCGGGAACCAAAAAATACTTGGTTTTTCAGTGCGAACCAAACGCGCCTGCGCACTGAGGCGACTCGTAGCGTACAGTGGTCCACTGAAGAAACTCAGTTTTTGTTATCTGTTTGGTGTTCTCCGGAGTTTCAGGAGAAACTTGAGGGGAGTATTAGAAAGGAGAAACTCTACAGCGAGCTGGTGGAGGATTTAGCTCAGGCAGGTTTTGTTCGTTCAAGAGTGCAAGTGATAGATAAGCTAAAGAAGCTAAAAAAGGACTACAGAGATTCTAAAAAGGAGCTATCGCGCAGAGGAACTGGACGAGGGAATGTACCGGCTCTAGATTTGACTTGTGAAGTGAAACAAACATTTGTACCAAGAGCACAAATGCTCGCAAGTAGTCGATGGGCTCCGGCATCTTTCTTTATAATTCCGCTTTGTTGATGACGTACACCGTGACGTATCCTCGGTTCAACTAAAACTTAGTGGACATGCGGGCTGGTTCACTGAAAAGCACCGCGGTTCTCATAAGCCCGAATGGCACCAGTTCAAGAACCAGAGTTATTTTGGTGGAAAAGCGCTAATTGTGCCATCTGAAGCCCCTACACTCTTTTATTTCACCTCATCATAATACTGCCCACAAAAATGCCACACTCTACTTTACATCCTTACAAATTAACCCCTAAATTATTTATATTGCCTGATTTGTCTTATTTTACACAGGCTGTGCTTAGACATGCCTCACCTGCATTCTTAACAGTACCAGTTGTTTAAAGAAAAGAGACTGGTATCACACCAGTGATTGAATCCCTCATTGCTCAGGCCGTAGTTGTGCTTTTTTTTATTACAGAAAACACACCAGATAACACAGTGTGCAGGCCCAATGGCCCCTGGTTTTACTCAGGATTTAAGGCACACTCATGATGTCATACTCAGGGCCTCTATCTCCCTGATGTGGCCTCCATTATTAATTACATTCCTTTTTGATCATTCACATTTTGATGTCATAGATTTGTGTTCCGCATTCTTCTCTGTTCCTGTTCATTCAAACACGCAACCAATATTAAGTCATTATATTTCAGGCCCAACAGTTTACATGACCTGGTTGCTGCAGGGTTATGTAGATTCCCCCGCCGTGTTCTCATCTGTAGTCCATGCTTCACTCACTTTGTGTAAACTACCAAAGGGTGCGCCTGATAGCTGACGCTAAGCCACCTGGGACTTTGAGGGCAATGCTAGCCTTCTTGGAACTGTTCTTTATATTACAAACTACTGAGAGAGCAATGCCAATCCCCACTCTCAGATCAATACGTCTGGACTGAGGACTTACTTCAAACTTTCAATAAACTATGAACTCTGTTGTGTGACGCTCCTGCCCAACTACACGCTGCCCTTTCATCTGTATGTCACTGAAAACACTGAAAAAGCTGCTGCTCCGCTGGTACAAGAACATGGAGGGGGGATGCATCCCTGCGCCTTCCTGTCAAAGGTTTTAGACCCTGTAGATTACATACAGTTGCTGCATGTGCTTTGTTGGTATAGGATGCAGAGAAAATAGTGTTGTTACATCCCTTGGTGCTTTATTGCAGCTACCAAGTGTCTCATAATTTACATAAAGTTACCACTCAACACATGACTGCCCAGCTCCATTTTGTGTATGAGGTGATTATCTAATCAACTTCAAATGTAACTATTAAGCCCACTATTTGTCTCGCAACACAGTTGCACACTCTCTTATGTGTTTCATAGCCTCACAGGAGGATTTAGATTTGGGTCTTAACAGGTGACATGGTCACCATTCTGGCGAAACACACCTCATTTTTGATTGTGCATGGTAATGTCTCTTGTTCTCTCCCTGTTCCCACAGACTAGCCTCCTCACCCATCTGATTGTTCCAGGTTCATGCCGGACATTTAAAAAGGTCACCTACTACTGAGTGCTGCACTGCTGAGATGCAACCCAAGACAGACGACTAACACTTTACACATACACATATAAAAGTACAATGTATTAGTTGAATTACTTGTGGGACCACCCCATGAGGACACTTAAAACCCCATGAGAGTTACCCTCTTGGATGATTGTTGTATTGAATTGCTTCTGTTTGATTCCCTTGTGATCATCTTTTATTCACACATGCTTTTAGTGTGATCATTTTTCTATTAACAACTATGGAGAAATTTGCAGATCACTATAAAATCTCATTGTTTGATCTAAAATTGGATATTTTTGGTGTTGCTTCATAATATAAGTAAATATTTTTGTTATCTATAACATTTGCAGTGAAAAACCATTTGTTATTAAGAATAGTAACATGTATTAGGTTTAGGGTCAGTTTGAGTAAGTCCTTTTATTCAAGTACATCCTTTTTGATTGATGGTGGTTTCAGGCCATAAATTCCCATGTGCTCTTATTAAGATTCATCCCAGGTAGCAAATCACAATGCCATAGATTAGGGAATACTCTATTAGATTGAGGGAGCTCAATATTGCTGCAGACCATACACATGATTTTGATATGATGCTTATGGTCTCAGAGAATTGAAGTACCTGGATTGAAAGGTAGTTTCTGGGTCACCTGGAGACCTGGACCTTGGACAGGCAAAACTGAACCACTACAAGTCCCCTAAAGATCACATGTGAAGATTGTAACTGGTGGGCCTAATTACGATATTGTAGGGGGAAATGATGGAATAATAAAGGTTTGGTTAAATTTTTAAGTTAAATACTATTCAAATGTACTTGTATTTACTCATATACATACTTAGACATGTACTACTCATAATTTACTGACTTACTCTACATCAGATATTTGATTAGGATTAACACTTTATTATGTAATTAGTGATTTTGCTAAAAGATGGTAGCATCTCTTAAGGTGGCAAAAGTTAACTCCTTTACTTTTGTAATGATATTAAGTTGAAAAATGTCAATTACTTTATCTCTCACTATCTTTCATTGTTATATGCCTTTATCACTGCATGCAGAATTTAAATTGAAGATAATTGTGCTAAAATAATGCTTAGAAGTTTAGATGTGTGAACTTTGCCTACTAACAGGTTGAACTTTGCTGTAGTAAGAGAGAATTGAACTGTGAATAAACTCTGCTCTAATTTAAACTAAAAATTTGGGTGACAAGACATGATTTAGAGAGTTCATTGTATTAAAAAAAGGGAGAGAGCAAGCTTGGGTGGACTCCAGCAGAGTTGGGTGAATTCCAAAAGGCAGCAGAGTTCAAGGCTGAGTTTTAAAAAATCCCAGTGTCCTTTCTGTACACCAATATGTCTAAAAGTAGAAGTATTACTGCACAATAATTTCTATTTGGGGAGGGCAAGGAGCATCAGGTGAAATAAGCGTTATTTATTGGACACTGCATAAAAGAATAATCATCAGAATCAGAATCAATTTTATTGTCAGTGCACAAGTACAAGTACAGCGAAATTATCATCAGAAGAAACAGTGGAACAGGTGATAAAAAAAGAACTCCCCCCCCCCCCAACCCCCAGACAGCGCCTTGAGTGGGGCACAGTCCGGGTGGGAAAAAAAAGTCACCTATTTCGCCTAAAGCCTACCTTACACCTAACGAGTTTCACACGATTTTACAGTCACAGACAAATTTTCAAAGTCAGGCTAAAATCATAAGAGTCTTGCTAGAGTCGAGTTGCAGTCGCGTCATCTCGATCGTTAAGTGTAAGGTGGTCAGGACTGAAAGTTTTAGTCAGTCTTTTTCGGGTCGAGGCGTTCTGTTAAAATCAAACGTTTAATATTATCGCAAGTCATAAGAGTTGAACCCTGGTTGACCCGAGCAAGTACTGTTAGGAACCAATAGGAGAGCTACGGAAAGCCGCAAAGGCAAATAGTAAATACACGAATGTCTGGCGGGTAGAGCTCGGAAACTACGGTTCTCCTGGACTGTAGAAAAAAGGAGAACCTAATTGAGCTGTGGCGCGAGCAAGAGTGTTTTACCATTTACTACACAATGGAGACAAAAAGGAAAGAAAGTGGACAAATTGGTGAAGCCTTCGAAATCCCAGGTGTGTTTGCTATGCTAAAGCTAACTAGCTAACTAAACACTACTGAATGGGGCTATTTAACGATCATTTTAATCTTAAAAGTTATTGTTTTCCCCAACAGCTTGAAGAAAATGAGCAGCATGCAGACACACAGGACCAGGAATGCATGGATGTGAATCATATGTTGACAGTATTTTGAGCTCTGATAGCTCTGTATTTGTAACGCATGTTACTATATTTAGATTTTGCACTACGTTGTCTTATTGTGCATCGAGTTATTTTTGATACAACTAAAGCTTTACTAAATACACATTTTGCAATAATTATGCTCTTTATTGCATTAATTCTATGTAAAACAAAAGCAGATGGGAAATAATCTCAAAAGAATCTAGTTGCAGTCTTTAAATTAGTGACCCTGCAAGATCCACAGTCTTTCCAAAATCTTAAGCCTGCAACTAGACTGTGATTAAAAAGTCTGTAGATGTGAGATGGTGTCGGACTTTAGTCTGTTAAAAGTCTTTTCAGAATCTTTTCAAAGTTGTTGGGTATATGGGAGGACATGGCAAGGGGGGGGTGAAGGCAGATCAGATCAACAGATCTCCATGCGGGAGATTTTCCTGGCAGGGCAGTCAAGGTCACACCACCGAGATAGGGAGCCGAATAAGGTAAACATCTTCAATTTACTGCCTCTAATTTTTGTGAGAGCTTACACTGGAATCATTGATCTCTCAATAGATTCCATCCGCCACAGCACAGCCTCAAGTTTCACCGAGATGTTATCCATTTTCGCGTGAAGACTCCTAGTTTGTGCATTGACCCTTACTGGGGCTCAAACGGCCGATCTAACTTTCCTAATTTCCTGGTACACAAAGACACTAAGCCATTCAACAGGGTCCCTATTACCAATAATCCAAATAGGTAAACGTCTTCAAGTGACAGTGCTGCTACAATATACAATACAATGCACCACTTCTCTCATTCATCCACTGCATATCCAGCAGCAAATGTCCCATTAGGACAGGTGGGCTCCCCCAAACCCAGACTTCTCGTAGAGAAGATAGTGCCAAAAGCATTGAGAGACCACTTAATCAATTCCATGGTTTTGCATGTCTGTGCTGAGTGAAACACTGGCAGACAAGACAGAGAGGCAAGCAGGGTAGATGGTAGAGGAGGAGAGAATGCATCTGCCTTTGATGAGAGCCAGAGAGAGAAAAAAATACATAAAATTATGTAAAATTTGAGGATAAAAGTTGGAACTTTTGAGGTGTGTCAGAGGAACTCTGGATAGACTCCGATGTAACATATTGTCTTCTCACCTTGCAAGCAAGAAATAAAGACTGGACCCTCTTTCTCTACAACCAACACATCTCAGCACACTCTTATTTTCAACTTTTGATTCTGAGTTCATTAGAATTTTTTACCTTTTTAACGGTATTATCTACCGCAAGATTGTATGACAACTGGTCCTAGGATATATAACTGCACTGTGTGATTAAACAAACTATACAGAAGTTCAGTATTCATCATCAGTGATTGAACACTGACAGTGTTCTTATTCAAAAACTGTTCTGATTAATAGTTTGTTCAGTTTGTTGTCATGTTCTGCACATTCAAATAATATATCAAGGCCTGTTGATATACACACAAGATTCGTGTTAAAAGAACAGTAAAAAACAAACTGTTTATTGCATGTTTACATGTGATGGTCTCAATGTATGTTTAAAGTGTACTTAAAGTGTATTTAAAAATCTGGTCTTTAAAAAAATTACTGTTTATATTATAACCACCCCAACCCACCCACCCCAAAAAATCAATTTCTTCTTTCTTGGTGAAGACAGGGTTTAAAGTAAAAAAAAAATCCTGAACCTGAATTTTTTTTGTCATGTTGATAGGAATGAAACCATACTACAACCCCTGCCAAAAATTATGGAATCACCCGTCTCTGTTGATGTTCTTTCAGTTGTTTAATTTTGTAGAAAAAAAGCAGATTACAGACATGACAACACTAAAGGGATTACAAATGGCAACTTTCTGGCTTTAAGAAACACTAAAATAAATCAAGAAAAATAATTGTGGTAGCCAGTTACAGATTTTTAGACCAAACACAGGGAAAAAAATATGGAATCACTCAATTCTGAGGAAAAAATTATGGACTCACCCTGCAAATTTTCTTTATAAACACTAAACACCTGCATCAGATTACATCTGCTCATTAGTATGCAGCTAAAAAGGAGTGATCACACCTTGGAGCTGTTGCAACAAATGGACTGACATGAATCATGGCTCCAACACCACCGATGTCAATTGAAACAAAGGAGAGGATTATCAAACTCCTTTATCCCATCTATTGAAAGGATGTTTGGGGATGATGAAATCATTTTTCAAGATGATAATGCCATAGAGCAAAAATGTGAAAACATTCCTTGAAGAAAGAAACATAAGGTCAATGTCATGGCCTGCACAAAGTCTGGATCTCAATCCAATTGAAAATCTGTGGTGGAAGTTAAAGAAAATGGTCCATGACAAGGCTCCAACCTGCAAAGCTGATTTGGCAACAGCAATCGGCTGGAGCCAGATTGATGAAGAGTACTGTTTGTCACTCATTAAGTCAATGCCTCGGAGACTGCAAGCAGTTATAAAAGCCAGAGGTGGTGCAACAAAGTACTAGTGATGTGTTGGGAGTGTTATTTTGTTTATATAATAGACTGCTGCCTCGCTCAAAAAGCTGGAAATCCGGCCCCTGGCCGGAGCGCTTTAAGCCCTGTGAAGATGTTAAAGGACTTTTGCCACCTCTATATATTCATTCATTAATCAGGAAATGTTAACACAATGTAAATGGCATCTGCTTAGATCACATTACACAGAAAACACAAAATGGAGGTTAAATTGTTTAGACAGTGTCAGTATAGTTTACTGAATCAATAAAAGCAGTCTGATTTGTTACAGCATGATTTATTAAATCAAATTCATTCATTCATAAACACAAATCCATCTGAACAAAGCTGAAAAGAGATGAACATGATTAAAATAAAAAACCCCACAAACATGTATAGAAATGGTTCACTTCCTTCCTTTGACAATCAAATCTCTGTAGTATACAAAGCGTCAAATTAACCACTCCAACAGAAGTTTCACATGTGTTTGTGTTCAGGTTTTCCAGATGTTTCATTGCTTTCTGAAACCTCAGCCCTGAGAAGGAACAAAAAAACAAAGGAGAAACTACTGATGCTGAAAATGTTACAGTTGAGTTTGTTAACAATCAAACATGTGAACTGTACAGTTATTTACTAGGTGACTTTTTATGAGTGGTTTTATTCAATGTTGGTCCACTAGCAATGCACCGTATATAATTATACTTATTAAGAAACAGGAGACTAAATGATAAACAATTGCAGAACAGGTTTTGAGGTTCAGAGGGATGATTTCTGTGTAAAAATACAAATGCATTAAAATATTGTACAGCAATTCATCTTCCATTACAGGCCTGAAAACTAGGAGCAGATTTCATTTGATTAATTTATTTATGGAGACAAATTCACCTTAATTAAACTATTTTTCATGTGATATTAAACAGCATAAAAATCTTTTGTCAAAAACATTTCCCCAGTGTATTTTAAATTATTTTGGTTATGTGAACCACGTCTGCAGAATGACCAGATTAACTACATTTAGCTAAAAATGTGTGTAATTGTTTAACTTGTCTGGCATTGTTTCACTACTCCACTGGTGGAGGGTTGTGGGTTCTTGTGTGGTTCTCTCAGATGGAAGAATGTAGCTAGCACTGCTAACTGAAGCTAATGTAGCCACACTACATGTCAGCAAGCTCAGCCAAAAGGTTTGATGCTAGTATGTTTAAATACTAATTCAAAATCTGCAACCCAATCAGCAAATATGATGTAGTTAAACTTTTTTATGTTTGTGGCTGTAAAAAGCACTTCAGTACAACTGAAAAAATACAATTCTTTTAACCCAAACTGTGATGAAACGGCATCACAATTTTGGGATCAGCAGTGGGTACCAAAACTTCTCATATTTCTGCCAAACATCTCTGATGCTACAGTGATAAAACCTAAATCCGCATATCAGTGTTTTCATTCATAACTACAGAACTCCGCTAACAATCCCATGTAACTTAATTCTGTCTCTGTATAAACACTTATATTTACAAATCGAGAAATAGGTTTTTAAAGAGCAATTTATGTCTGATTTACAGACTAACAGCTTCAGCTGATTTAGCATTACTGGATTAGCTTAACTAATCATCTGTTTGTCTCTAAATAAGTTAACTTAATTGATGTGTCTGAAGGATACTTACTGCCTCTTTCTGTTTTTGCTGTATTGTTGTTACATGCGTTTGTATACACTCATTTGCCACTCTTTACTTGTTTGGTCCATCTGATGCATGTAAAGTCAGAGACAGCAGCTCATCTATTGCTGCACAGTGTGTGTTGGTCCTCTAGTCCTTCACTGGTGATCACAGGACACTGTTGTCTGGATAGTTTTGGTTGCTGCACTATTGTCACTGAGAATACTGTGAATACACTGAGAATAATATCTGCTCTGTGAGGTCCTGATCACTGAAGAACAGGTGAAAGGAGGATAATAAAGTGTATACAGATGAACTACAGTCTGTAATTGTAACTACAAAGTGCACCTGTGTGGTGATAAAATAGACAATGAGTGTAGATTCAAGATGTGTTTACCTAATGAATTTGCCAGTGAGTGTCCTAAAACAGTTACCTTTCATTCATTGACAATAAATATGCTTAAACATGTAGTATAGAATTGAATGAATATGACTAAATATAGGTGTTTCTACAGAAACTGAATTCTGATCTACATGTTCCAATTGGGTTACTGGGATTTTTACCAGCCTTCAACATCCTCACAGAAGTAGATATGAAAGAACATTAACAGGTGAATAGTACTGGCAGAAATCCCTCTTAGAATTCAGAACAATATTAGAAATAATCTGTAAATCAGTCTCTGTAATCTGTAATAATGTGTTTATTTAGCTTCTGCAGGCCCACTCCTGCAGCGTGTGCAGCGTTTGGCATCGGGCATAACCAGAAACTCGCAAGTAGCAGCTCGCTCATGTATGATGGGCGCTTGTCCTGCAGGGGGTGCTGCCTCAAAGCCTCGGCACACAGCATAACGCTCCAGATCCTCCAGCAGGGCGATGACCTGTGCGACAGAGCCAAGGCGCGGTGGGTGGACGCTGTAAAGCCGATGTGTGGGCAGTAGAGGCTGGTTCTGGACGCTAATGTGGAATCGCAGGTTGGGTTCTATGAGCACGGCTGTGTCTGCCATAGATGACGTTTTAGAGCACTGCAGCAGCTGCAGCCGCGAACCCTCAACCAGCAAGGGGCACCACAACACAGGTAGCATGGCTCGACGCAACGATGTTAACATCTCCAACAGTTCGGGCTCCAAATCCACACCACCGGCAACTTCGTCATTACCACCCAAACTGAAAATCTGAGTGATCTGAACACCAACACACACAGATAACATTCAGCTTCCCTTCCTTTTACAGTTTTATTTCTGATCTTAAGGTTTGACAGTATTCTCATGCTAAACATTATGTTAAGGTGTATTTTTTTCATATTCTGCTCATGAACGTGTCTTCTTTTGCATTAAGATAAAAGGAAAAATCTAATTTATTTATTTTTAACTAATAAATGTTTCCAAATGTAAGTCTTAAAAGTGCATGTCACCAGACCTCATGAACTTATATGAACATTTTGTTAACTAAAATGCATTCAGCTGCTATTCCTTAATTATTTTCAGTGTCTGTGTCTTTGCTGTGTCAATTTGCAGGTGAGAATTAAAAGTTTAGCCTAATTTATACTTCTGCGTCAAGTCTACGACATGAATGAAAAATGAAACAGTTGATCAGTATGGCTTATACAGTAGGGCAAAAAAGTATTTGGTCAGCCACTGATTGTGTAAGTTCTTCTACTTAGAAAGATGAGAGAGGTCTGCAATTTTCATCATAGGTTCACTTCAACTATGAGAGACAAATGAGAAAAAAAATCCAGGAAATCACATTGTAGGATTTTTAAAGAATTCATTTGTAAATTATGGTGGAAAATAAGTATTTGGTCAATAAACAACCAGCGTTCTGGCTTTTACAGACCTTTTAGTTCTTCTTTAAGAAGCCCTCCTATTCTGCACTAATTACTTGTAATAACTGCACCTGTTTGAACTTATGTCTATAAAAGACAACTGTCCACACTCTCAAACAATCACACTCCAAAAAGCTTTCTAAGGACAACAGGGACAAAATTGTAGACCTGCTCAAGGCTGGGATGGGCTACAGGACAATAGGCAAGCAGCTTGGTGAGAAGGCAACAACTGTTGGCACAATTATTAGAAAATGGAAGAAACACAAGATGACTGGGGCTCCATCCCATATCACTTCATGGGGTAAGGATGATTCTGAGGATAAGGACTTTCCATGACTTATCAAGTACAAAAAAAAAATAAAAAAAATCCAGGACCAAAAATTAAGTATTTCAGTATTGAATATCCAGAAAAATTAATATAAGACATCAGTGACATTAAATTACCAACCTCAGATGATGGACAGAGAAGTGTGTGCCATCAGGGTAAGGCTACATAGGGTTGCATATGGAAACTGTATATACTTTTCAGATGAATCCATCACCTTCCCAGTCTTACGTGAACATCAATTTACTTGTCCTGTGACTTTTGGTTTAGGCTTTCATCATAAAGGAGCACATACACGTTCGATTTTGACACCTGTTAAACAAGCATGGACTTAAAATATGAAACCAGTCGATAATATGTTAAATAAACACTTTCCACATGTGAATAACTTGGCTATCTGCCCCCGTCCTCACATGACCTATATGAATAATGCTTTTCCATCACATTTAGCAGCCACATTATTTCAGACAATTATTTTTCATCACAAATGATGACAATGTTGAAGTCAGTGCAGTTTCCCTGACAGAACCTGAGCTCTAACCACATATACACGTAGAAAAATCCTGCAAATGAATAGTCTAGAAAATGATAATAATCATGCAGTTATCACCATCATTCAGTAAAGCAAAACGTCACATGAACATGAAGTGACGTCACTGTGCTACAGAAACGACGTAGTCTGCAGACGGTCTCTCTCTCTCTCTCTCTCTCTCACACACACACACACGCACACGCACACACACAGAGGGGCAATTTCAGCATCTCTAGTTCACCTGACAACATGTTTGTGGGAGGAAACTGACCAATAATTATTCATTTAAACCTAAATAATGTAAATTTAAAGCACCTTATATAGTTAATCTGATTCATGTTAGGATCAGGAGCGGTACTAGGGCCGGGCTACGAGGCTAAAGCCCTGAATCTTTTCTCAATAGCCCCGGGTCTTTTTTTATTTATATTTATATTTATATATATATATATATATATATATATATATATATATATATATATATATATACACATATATATATATAATTTATTTCTAGGTTTTTGCCAATTTTATCCCCTTCCCAAAGTAGTGGTAGCCAATTAGCCCATCCCCTCCGTTAGGCCTCTCCCCATCGCTTTGCAATGTCCCTGACTCTAGGAGGGTGCAAGCAAGCACAAGTCTCCTCCGTTGCGTGTGATGCAGCCACCACCTCTTTTCGAATCACCGCTGATATACCGTCACTGGAGAGCCAAACGCGCTTGGAGGAAGGCACACAGAGTCCCCAGCTCCGATTGGACCAATCAGTAGACGCCCGAGCCAGCAGACATTGTCAGCGGACATCGACAACGTGAAAGTGATAGGCGAGAAAATGACGCCAAGTGCTTATTGTCTGACTGAAGCCAGTCTTTGTAGTCGTCATTTTCCAGCCATCGCTGGTTAAAATAACACTTCCCGGACATTCTGGCTGAATGAAGCTCGACTGTTAGTGATGTTTAGTCCATGTTAGTGGCAGAAAGACTAGCTAGCTAACAACGTGAGGCCACGCCCAAAACTGCGAGCAGTCAGGAAATATGAGCAGCTATGAATCATTAGAAAAATAATGCTACGACGTTTGTGTTTTATATTATATAGAGTGACGAGAGTAATTTTCCATGACTTTTAAGCACTTTTTTAAATTTTATTTTTCAAGTTGTTTATTTTCCATGACTTTCCAGGTTTTCTAGGACCCGTATGAACCCTGTATACAGGAGGACCTGGACAATGACCTGAAGAGAACTGGGACCACAGTCTCAAAGAGGACCATTGGTAACACACTATGCCATCATGGTTTAATGTCATGCAGGGCATGCAAGGTACCCCTACTCGTGTCAGCACATGTCCAGGCTCGTTTGAAGTTCACCAATGACCAGAGGAGGAGGCATGAGAGAAGGTCATGTGGTCAGATGAGACAAAAATAGCTTTTTGGTACCAACTCCACTCGCCATGTTTAGAGGAAGAAGAATGCTGTATTGCGTCCCAAGAACACCATATCTACTGTGAGGCATGTGGGGTGGACACATCATGCTTTGGGGCTGTTTTTCTGCTAAGGAGACAAGATGACTGATCTATGTTAAGGGAAGAATGAACGGGGACATGTATCGTGAGATTTTAAGCCAAAACCTCCTTTCATCAGTGACAGCATTGAAGATGGAACGTGGCTGGGCCTTCCAGCATAAGAATGATCCCAAACACATCGTTCGGGCAATGAGTGGCTCTGTAAAGGTCCTGGAATGGCCTAGAAAATTTGTGGAGGGAGCTGAAAGTCTGTGTTTTCCAGCGACAGCCCCAAAATATCACTGCTGTAGAGAAGATTTGCATGGAGGAATGGGCGTAAATACCAGCTACAGTGTGTGCAAACCTGGTGAAGACTTACAGGAAATGTTTGACCTCTGTCATTGCCAACAAAGATTATGTTACAAAGTATTGAGTTGAACTTTTGTTATTGACCAAATACTTATTTTCCACCATAATTTACAAATAAATTCTTTAAAAATCCTACAATGTGATTTCCTGGATTTTTTTTTCTCATTTGTCTCTCATAGTTGAAGTGCACCTATGATGAAAATTACAGACCTCTTGTCTTTCTAAATAGGAGAACTTGCACAATCAGTGGCTGGCTAAATATTTTTTGGCCCCACTGTATAAGCCATACTGATCAACTTTTTAATTATATTTTCATTTTTTTCTGGAGCTGTATATAAATGGTCATGTTGACCCTATATTATGTCTAGAATATAATAACAGTCTAAGAGTTCTAAGGAATAGCAAATGATTGTCAGAATGCACAAACTCAAACCCACAACTAACAACTACAGCAGCTAACACCGTATTACACTCTTCATGGACCCTAAAACACTCCAGTGTGTTGTGTATGTTTTGTGCTAACCGTTGGTCTGTCCTCCTCGTCCTCATGTTCGTTGAGCTGTTCATGTTCTGTATAACCTCGCAGGGTTTTCTCTTCTGTTCTTGGCTTCGCTGGTTCCTCCTCAGTTCGTCCTACAGGAACTATCAGTCGGACTCCAACATCTGCCCCCTACAGACAACAAAAAGCACTTCTCTAAAATACAGCAGTGAATGTTTCATATGATTGCTGTGTTTAAAGTGTTAATATGGTCCCACTAACAGCTCCAGTTAACCCTTAAAGGACACAAGCTGAGAGCTACCGGATTAATCAAAAAGTCTGCATATTTCAGAAAACTAAATAAAATCAATCAGAGATTTTTGATGCAAAATGGTTGTAGAGAAACTTACTAAATCAGGTTTCTTTATAACAGTGCTGACAGGAATCAGGAGCTGTGGTGTCTACAACACATAATATATCCATTAGTGTGAGAGACGGGGAGAGAGAGAGTGGGGGGCATGTCTGATGTGAATGACTCACTGTGGTTGGAAGAATTTTGGTGACTCTGGTCTGGAGGCCATTTTCAGTTATGGAGTTGGGTCTACTCATTTTCAACTTGAGGCTAGGCTTTAAGTGAACCAGAGATTAAAGAAATGTAAAGAAATACAATCAGCATGTCGTGATCAACAAAACAGCACAATTAAAAAAAAAATGTTAAACAGAGTTAGCCTGAAGATTTCAAACAATTCAATAATCATGTTTAAGATTATGGTATAATATGTGTAATATTACTGAGTAAATAAGAATGAAAGTGTTTGTTGTACTTGTGGTTTACTGTTGGAAATGCTGATCTTTTCTCTGTCCAGATGAAGAGCTGCAGATGAAGATTTGGTCCTCCTCTCCTCTCCTTCATTATCTGAGAAATCAAAGTCCCATTTCTCTTGGCTCTGGTGGGCTCTCTTTCGGCTGTATGTGTAGTTAGGTCTTGGCCGTCCAGGAACCACCCAGCCCAGTGGGGTCAAAACTGGAGTGTGACCTGACTCGGGAAGTAGATGTCTCTGTAGTACAAAAGCAGACGCAGCTTAATTACTCAATCAGAAAATAAGATTAATAAACAAAACAACTATATATCTCCTTGTTTTTTTATTTACAAACCGGATTCCAAAAAGGTTGGGACACTAAACAAATTGTGAATAAAAACTGAATGCAATGATGTGGAGATGGCAAATGTCAATAT
>BRDA01009976.1:0-11558 GCA_036984385.1 Crenuchus spilurus
GAGGGAAGGTGCCTACCTGATGACCCCTGTGAAGAGCTAGTAATGCAGTGTATGGTTTGGGTACTCCTGTGATGGGCTCAATGAGTAACCGTAGATGTTAAGGGTAGCTGGTTGCTGATCGGAGGTTGATGGTTATAGTTTGGAAGAAAGGGATCATTCCAAAAGAGTGGAGAAGAGCAGGTGGTAATTCTATATGGGTCATTCAAAAATCACATTTACAAAATTTAGTCTATGAGACCTCAATTTAAGATCTGGACGTATTTGTTTGGTGAGCTATCCATTTCTAGTGTTTGTTAGCAATGTTAGCTTTACAGCTCCAGTTGTGTGTTTCTGGCTTCAGGAATTCTAAACATTTAGAAGCTCACAAAGGACACATTAGAAAATGTATATTATTCAAAAGTCAGAATCAGAAGGCTGCATCTTCAGCTAATGCAGTAACACCAACACTACACCTGCCATTAACATTTGATTACTGATCAAGTAGTTACAGTGGGTTGAGAAAAGTTTGGTGATTTATTTTTACAAAAACTAATTAACTATTTCAGTGACTGGAGCTGACTGACTACATCTGGGTAAGGTTCACTAAAAGCATCAACCAAATACTGAAAGACAGCATAGAAAGAAAGCCTTACAGAAAATTTTACATTTTATTCATGACATTTATAAAACAAACCACACTATACAAATGATATTCTTGGAGCAGATAAAGGCTGGTTACACATTACTACAAGGGCCAGTTTGACAATAATATTCCGAGTGTGCTGCCAAAATTCATAAATTATGATTTTTAACTCCTTAAATGCTTTATTTTTATGCAACCAACGATCTTTGTAAAGTCAGCTGTCAGTCCATCAAAGCCATTTAACTTATTTTGATTAAATTAATCAGCTATTCTCTTCTGTTTAGATGATAGGCAGCAGCATGCAACCCTGAAGCTGGGTCTGACTATGGAAAGGGTGCCTTTCAGTGTCTGTTATTTACATATCAAAAAGATGATGGCAATCCTGAGCAGTTGAGATGGGACTTCAGGACAGTGCTGGCAGCTTTAGCGTTCCATTTTTTAAAGGGAGGTCCAGCAGTACAGCTATGGCTGATTTACCAGCAGTGATTTTAGAATGCAAATTGTCCATCCGTCCATCCATCATTTCCCATTCCATGTGCACATTCCTTACAACGTAAGCCCAAATGCTTAAGGAATGACATTTACAAGCCGATCATTAAAAATGAGCAAAAATGCTTAAGCCAGGTAGCTGTAAGTGTCTTTCTCTCCATCTACCCGCTCCAGATACTCCTTCTCAATCAAAATGTCGATACATTTCTGAAAGAAAAAAAAAAAGGATTTCAAAGGTTTCAAATCAGCACTCCTCTGTAATTACTCCTCTCAAATCTTATTTTCTGTTTGAAATCATTTGTTCCATCATCTGATAAGCAGAATATTTGCTACTTGTATGCAAAAAGTTGTACAAATAAAGACTATTATGTTGGCTTTGAAAACCCAATTTATAGTGTATAAATATTTTATAGTATTTATAGTACAGCTTTCAAAAGAGAACCACCAAACTTTGCTCAGCTGGGCATTTGTGTTCTTCCCCCCCTTTTAAATGCTTTTATAACTGACCTGACATACGGTGTTCATACAACATTCTTGAAAATAATTCATATTACAGCTGTTCATTGTCAAGAACTTGTCAATACAATATACATCATGATATACAGGTTACTATTGTATATAATACAAGTAAAACAATTTGTGATTTTTAAACTAATTTTAGGTTAACTATCAGTTGTGGACTCCTCACGCTACTTGTATATGTCAGAGTTTAATATGTGAAAATAAATCACTTATCACAGAAAGTACATGATACTGTAATACTTAGCAGTATGCAATAAGTAACTATAAGACTTTGAACACCTCTCTGGTCATTATAACAAGCTCATTTGCTGGTGTGTCCAAGCCAATTTAAAGTTAATCCACAATCTTTCCATTTCTAGTTAATATATTATTATTGTTTCAGCCTTGCAATAATTTCCTAATTATTTCAACATACTTTTTATTTGCTATTCGAAAATTTTAAGTACAGTCTTTACATTATCTGTATATTTCATGACAAATGGACAAACAGAAGTGGTCGAGAAAAAGATCTTTGAACGTTCTATTCCCCTTTGCAGTCTGAAATATGAGGTATGATTTTAATTTGTAATTTTGTGGTGGTTTAGGCAGTGTTTCCTAAATTCTGTTCCTAGGGACCCTGTAACATTGCGCATTTTAATTGTTGTCCTTCCCTACCACATCTGATTCATTTCATTGGTTTCCTAGCAAAATGATTAATTAGATATGCCGATTATCCCTCATTAAAGAGACATCTAAAACATGGAGTGCTGTTGGTCCCAAGGAGCAGCTTTGGGAAACGCTGGTTTGATGTACCTTGATTACAGGGACGCGAGGTTTGAAGCGAGAGGAGAGCTGATTTAGCACTTCTGCGAGGAGCTGCTGGTGCTTCAGGACTTTCCTCATTTTCATTATTCTGACAATAGCAGCCTGTAAACATGAGACAAAAAAAATTGTTTTGCGCTGAGGTTTGTGAACGCATAATTTTGTAAATAAGTATTTTAAACCCACTAGTAAAATTTCTCTAGATTAGTAGTTGCATCTGTAGTAAATACCAATGAGTGTAAAAACAGTTTAAAGTTGGCCATTAAGCTTCAACAACAGTAAGATTTGATTATACATTTTTATATATTTTTAAGGAAAAAAAATTTAGGCTACTTTTAAACATTAAAATAAAAAAAAAAAAGCTTAATGTATGATTTTTAATCTATATTCCACAGCTGCATAAACAGTTCCTGCAGTTACCTTTGCATATTCGCTGTATTTTAAAACTAAAACATCACCAGGTCAAATATTCTGTAACAGTCTTCACCTGTATGAGAAGCTTCCTGTCCTCCTCTATGTTCTTGTGTGTGGTTTCCTGCTCCTGTTTCTGCTCCGTCTTCATCGGCACATTAATGTTGACCCGCAACTTCTTGCTATAAAAGCATACACAGAACACAGCACATGGAGTCTTAATTCAAGAGGAATTAACTTTGCCTGGGACGTCACAATTACCACATAACATCCCAGAGGAGAACAAAGATTCTGGCGAGTGGTAAAGAGCACTTAATGCGTCACAGCAGTTAACTGCTCCACTATAATGAACCCAATACAGTCCATACCACAACGTCTCACTAGGATCATCCAAGCTAAGGGTGGTTATTCCCACTATTAGTTAGTTGGTCATAATATTCTGATGAGACTGTGTGTTAATACCACCTCAATTTGAACAAACAATATTTGGACTATTAAGATACTTGATAATAACTCACTTCTTATAACCCAAGAAAAGCTTAATCAAGGTATCAGGTTTGAAATCCATTTCATCAATATTTGCATTCTCATCCTCCAAGACCTGCAAGTACATGATTTTATAATGCATTAAAAACATCATAATAATGGAACAACCATTTAAACATGTCTGTTAAACAGAATTCTACTTTTGAACACAGGGCAGCAGTCCAAAACTTACCAGAAGCTTTGATTTCAAAAGGATTTGCAACACTTGAACCAAAATATCCTGTGAAATGAGTACAATACAGTTTAATCAAAATCAGCTTAAAAATCAGTTGCCCAAATATTAAGGTAAATATCTTAACTTAAGAAGAAATTACTAAGTTCCAATACAGACATATTTAACAACTTAATTTACAATACAGTTGATATTCTTGTCATACATTATGGTCATGACTTTAAAAGTATTACGTTCTTCATACATACAGCTAATCTTCTCCGTGTTCAGACCCACTTGATGGTCTGATGTGTTTAGGTACTCACTACTTTAATTTGTGTGCTGTCTGCCAGTTGCTGGACTGTGTAAATGTTTTCTGTGTTAAACTGGAGCAAAATGGCCATCTGGAAGGTGGATGCCTGTAAAGAAATTCAAAATACATTTGGAAAAAAAAAAAATTAAGTTAATTAATTAAGTCATCTGTATTGTGCATGGACAATTGCATGCAAATTACAATATTCTATTAATACACTAAGACAGCTATTGTCTAGTAGACTATACGTGTGTGAGGCTGGCTGGCTGTGTGAAAAACTGATCCTTTGGGGGGGGGGTACAGGTTATTAAATTCAAGTTACTTTTTCTCAGTTGCACTGTGGATGTTTAATCATGTTTGTGCTCAACACATGAACAGTACAACAGCACATCTGTTTTATTAGTTTAGACTCCATTTGTCTAATAATTGTGACCAATAATCAGTGTGCTCACTTTTTCTTGCAAGTGTGTTTGTGTGTGTGTGCGCGCATGTCTATACACCATAATTTTGTGCATCAAATAATGTGACTTTGAAAACAACATTAACTATTGTTGCCCTCTAGTGGTTAAAATGTATATGATAAAACAGGGCAGCAGTCTGTTTTTAAAGGCAGTTATTTTTATATTTTGGGTTTTCGAACTGTTGTAAACTAGATGTTACATTTAATAAATGTAGTTTAATTGTAAAATGTTTGTGCTCTCTGATATTAGAAATTATTTACATTTGGACACAGACCTGCAAAGTGTATCTGTTTTTGAAGCAGTTTGTGACAAGCTCGCCCTTGGATAAATGGTAGAGCCACGTCAGCTTGCGTCCGCTGTGTCGGCTGGCATAGAAAGCTGTAAATCTTTGGTAACTCCGCTCCAGCTGTGAGAAACACACACCAGAGACAGTAATTAACAATCAGGATGAGGATATGTGTGGTTGTTGTCAGGATGTGGAAGTGTTGTCTCACCTCTGATGGTAACGCAAATGTGCAAGACTGCTGAAAGGGCCAGGAGCCAGAACTCAGCACCTGAATACTGAAATCCACTGAGAGGAAGAGGGTAGGAATGAGATCAAGAACACCACAAAGATCACAGAATGATCAGGATTGAAAACACAGATGTTCATCATGACGCACTGTTCTAAAAGTGATGATCCAACTGAATCAATTCAACTGCATCAATTACACCATTTTTATTTAAAAATAATTTTATGATGTGTATGCACTAAATCACAACTAAAATCATCTGCACAATTCACTGTGAGCGTCACTGAAAACTCCAATATCAGAGTTTTTTTAATACAGACAATGTCGAAAGATTAATCTCAATTTCAATGTTGGCAGAAATGCTAAACCTTTGTGAAATATTTAGAGGCAAATATAATTTAGACAATGTGCTGAGTAAAACAAAACTGTTCACTTACAGTCCAATGGCTCAGAGTTTGAAAGGTGCTTTTTAAACTGCTCATTCAAGTCTTTACTGACACCGATGTCCTGGAACATGCGCTGTAGTTTAGATGTGTACTCAAACCCACATGCTTGCTGGAAACAAAAAAGATGGAACCAGCATTGGAAAGAAATTGTTAAAACAGTGCAAGAGATTACTCTGAACAGGTGTTACTACAAAAAAAAAGAAATATGAAAAAAAAGAAATATGAAAAACAAACCTTCAGTTTGGAGATCATACTTGCTTCTGCATCATCACTGGCACTGTTCTGGTGCACCAGTCTCTTAGCAAGCATCTTGGCATAGAACTTCTGGAAAACGTCCTTATCTTCAATGTACTTGAAAACCACCATCTGTTAAAGAAAGAAAATGTTTGTTTGGGGCATCTCCTACTGATGGAACAAAACATTTGAAGCAACATTAAAACGTCTTTTTTCTTATTTTTAATATTTTTGTGAATGTGGCTCAACAAAGAGAATCCTAAAACAAAACATTTAAAAACTTAAAACATTATGCAAAATAGTTGTTATAAAAGAAGCACAGGATACAATTGAGCACCTTATAAACTGAAGGCGTTCATTTAAAGCTTTGAGACTTCTTTGAGCTTCTAAACCTGTAGTGTATTTTATTATGGTTAATTATAAGGGCAGAGACTCACCACTTGATTCAGGGTGTCCTCCAGCTCTGCCTCTTCAGGGTTTTTTGAGCTGAAGATCAAGAAAACAGATTTAATAAACAACAGCAATAACCTATCCACATCAAAGCATCACAATCATACAGTGGGGGTGTACACAGGGAGTAAATATCTGAAAACAGTTTAATTTAGATTTTTAGACGATTATTCAGAGCGTTATGAAATCTCACATTTCTGCAAGATTTACTTCAATTTGAGTATTTTGTTAGAAATCAGGTTTAATAAAAATACCCAGCCATGTCAAGAGGAGCCACCTACACAGTATAATGTAGATAGTAATATTACATAAAGTTTTTGTCCTATTGTTTTTGCTATTCAGCCCCAGACACAGATGCACCCCTCAGGAGCCCATGGTTGAGAAACTGAGTAAAAACTTTACAGAATATTATTAAAAATTACTGTAAAAAAATGGTGCATTTGAACATACACCTTCAGATCGCAATGCATCAATGCCATTTACATCCCTACACACAACATACTGATATGACTCTGAATTGAGATGCATAGAATGCAACAGTTCACCTCTTCTTCAGTAAAGAGTCACAGTATCTGGCCAGCAGTTCAGGGGATTTGCTGGAGGACTGAGCCATTTTTGTGACTGCATTATTGTTGATGAACCTCCCACAGGCCTAAAAAAAGAAAGAAAACCTCATTAAAATGAACACTTAAGGCTGCATAGGAAATGTAAACACATTACATGCATTATAGTCCACAAACCTTATCAAGAGCAGCCACAAAGCCTGCATCGTTATTAAACGCTGACATTACTAGGGCATTGTACTTCTTATGCACATCCAATATCGTCTGCACATACATTTTGGGATCCTAAAAGGAAAAGAAAATCATTATAACAATATTTAGGTGACATACTTTTAAATCATTAATCATTTAAATCATTTTAAAATACAAATTAAACATTTTATTACACAAGGAAAGAATAAAGCATTTTAGAGCAGAAATTATATTCACCCCATGCCAAACTGGAAGGAAGTTCATGCGGGTATGGAAGCTATAATTAACTTTGGATTTCAGAAGTGTGCAATTTAACGTTCCTTTGTTCATGTAATCACATTCAACCCTCTGTTTCAAGGCTGCTTTTAACACATCGGTTGACTTGGTTTTACCATTTCCTCTTGGTGGGATCCCTGTTGCTACCATTTTTACACCTGTAGATTGTTGAATGTGGCCCAAATTAATGAACAGGTTTGTAGAGTTGGAATGTTTTCCCAATGGTTCGGTTTATTTCCACACAGTGAACAATCTAAGCGCACCAAAACGCATCCCAACAGACTGTGCAAGAATGTTCTCTCTTGCTAATTGGTCAGTAAATATAGAAAGAAGGACCTGTGTTCTAGGTAAGTGAATATTCCTGTGCAACATGGATTTTTCAGCATTTCTTCATAGCCTTTGTCCTTTTATTGGAAATATACCAGGACAAACTACAACTACAGAATGCTTAATACACACATCTTGAAAACACTGTACTGGCACAGAATTAAAGACCTGCAGATACTTTAAGACAAATGAGCAGAAGGGGGCTAAAACGGAGAATATACAACTACATACTAACCCCCAACATGCTAATCTAAAAGAGTACTCAGAAATAGGGTTGGGCGGTATTAGTGTTTTTCATACCGCGGTATGCGGTATTATCGGTGGCGGCTGCTGCAGCTGAGTGCCCCCTTCGCCCCCCAGTCCTTAGCCTGGCTAAGCTAAGAGCCTTTCTTAAGAAGACTGTTTCACAGTCATTGTGTGGCAACACGGTACTGAATGTTACTAGTCTTTGTAGTGTCTCAAACAGAGTCTTCTCAGTAGTGTGGCAAAACAAGAGTGTCTCTGGTAGTGGCGTGGAGGAGAGAGAGCTAAACAAACGCGCGTGCACCTGCTGGTGCGTGTGCGTGTCTGTCTTTTCTGTGTACTCCGCTTTGCTCTTCGCCTCCTCCAGGGTTGCCAGGTCCAACACAAATATCCAGCCCAAAGTCAGCCTAAAACCCACCCTTCAGAAGCTTAAACTAGCACATAATGTCCGTCACATGTTTGAAGCAAATGGCAAAACAACTATGAGTGTACCACTTAGTATTTTGTTTATAAGGGATTTATCATCAGTCCATCAAACTTTTTTTCTTTTTCCCAGTCCTTGCAACAGCACCTCCTATATTTCCCCATTTACCTGGCATATTAGCTAGTGACTTTTCTCTCTCTCTCTCTCTCTCTCTTCCTTAGTGTCGACTTATACGCGTTTGCACGCCGTGTTGAAGTAATATCCTAGGCAACACCCACTTTTTTGTTGTTTTTTGGCGGCCGCGGTAATTTTTAAAAGTAGCCCAAAAAACGCAAGCTGGACTGGATTTTCAAACAAGCCCAATTTAGCATGAAAACAGCAAACCTGGCAACTCTGTCCTCCTCGCACTCTCTCTGCTGCACGGCCAAACCAAAGCCACGCCCTATCCCAGATTAGTCCAAAGTGCGCACACAGCCATTGGATGCCACGTAAAGAGGGGAACAGCCAATCCGCAGCTCGAAGGGAGATAACCACGTGGGGAAAGGGGAAGCAGCCTCCCTACCCTGACCCACGTAACAATAACTTTACCAGACACCGAAAAAAACTATTACTTTAGTTTTGAAATAAAGTATCAAGTGTGTGTGTGTGTTTCTGTGAAACTGGCGCTGTGTTTTGCTGACGTGTGAAGGACGTTTAAGTCCAGGTTTTAATAGACGTCTTTTTCAAATTTGCTGCATTACCTCATGTGATTAATACCGTCATAATTTTTAGATACGTCACCATATTTAAATACCGAGGTATAACAAAATACCGTTATACCGCCCAAGCCTACTCAGAAATGTGATCTGTTAAATGTCTTTTGGATCAAATTGGGGCCACACAACATTTCACAAATAAACCACTCCAGAGTTAAATTGGGACTGAACTGAGTCCACTTCCTCTAATGGTTCTCGGTGTGGATGTTTTGGTTCACACCCAAATGTTATTACAGTATTCCCACCTGGCCAGACGAATCACACCAAGAGTGAAAATGAACCAGGGTCTGATTTAACCAGACTAAAAAAAGTTTAGGTATATACTTTTAAAATAATAATAAAAAAAAAAATTAAGGAAAGCCAGACCAGTAATATACTTTAAAGTACATTTATATAATTTGCTGTGTTTAAGAGCAGGACTTTATATAGCAAACTATTCCATCTCAGTCATTTTTGCTCTGCAGTAACATTCTGAACCTGCAGCTTTCACCAGAAGAGCAATTACAACATTTATAAAGACACAGTAATTCTTGCATGTATTAGGGGCCTAAATATTGCTTAACCGGATTATTTATTTACAGTGAATGCCTTTCTGTTAAGGGTGGGTGATCTAAGACATAACAGATTTTCATGATGCATGATAGTTTCCATAAATGTCACATTAAGCCCTAAATCTAAGTCAACATGACTAATTCTGCTCTCTTTAAGCAGTTTGAGGAGGTTGGGATATTACGGATATATTTTTACAGAAACAACAGTATTTAGTTCCAGTATTTGTTAGGAATGTTAGCTATACAGTTGTAGTTCTAAACTAAAGCAGCTAAAAACATTATTCATCAACTCTGCATGGCTCAACGTTCTGCTTGATACATCCACAGTGTGCTCTAGGGAAGGAAATATGCCCAGCTAGTAAATAATACTGCCTTAAGCAGTCAAATTAGATTACACTGGAAAGCTGAGAAGACGCACTGAGAAGGGCTTGGGGAAGTAATTCAGGAAATGAGCTTGTACCTGCCTCTGTGCAAAAAAAAAAACAGCCACAACACTGCATTAGAAGAATGAACAACCTACAGGGACCATGAGGGAAAGGATCTAATGAAGAAAGCCTTCTGTAGAACAGAGACTGAATTTGCTAGGCACTACTGATGGAAAGACAGTAGTGGGTCCTGAGCATTGAAGAACATGGTGAAATGAGGGTAAAGTATACAGAGAAACAGATGGACTACAGTCTGTAATTATAGAACCACAAAGTGCAACTATATGGTCAGTGAAGCTGATTAAATTAACAATGAGTGTAGATACTAGCTGTTTTTAATGAAGTGGTTGGTCTGTGTATCTGTATATTATATTGTAGATTGCCTTAAATATGTATTTAAAATCTGAACGACTACAAATATGGTTTGCATTATATACTGTATTTTAATCACTATCAAAATATCTTTGACATCGCAAAATGCTGCAAATGTGTCAATATGAAGTGTGTTTTATTGTTTCTGTGAGTGTCCTGACCAATCACAGCTCCAGGTGTATTTACATAGCTGTTCACATTTTTTTCAGTCAAAATTACTTCAGATCAATGTTTAACCTTGCAGTATATTGCAAGATGTATCAAAATACTGTAAGTACCAATATAATTGCAATTCTTGAATCTTGCCCTTCTATAAATGAGTGTCTGCATAGCTCTGTCTTCATTGGCCCTGTTGACTCACAGTAAAATGAAAATACAGATTCAATCAAGCACATTGCCATGTGAGAGATCCAAGCCTGAAGCTTGTTATTGCAAAGCAATATCAGATATCAGTCAACACTTTGTACTAAAGATGTGGAACAGCATTATGAATCATTCTGAGCAGGGTGTAATAGGTTCTGGTTGGTTTTCTGTAGCATAGCAACTTCTAAAATGTCTTACGTTGAGAGCTGAGTCTCCACACTTCTCAATGGCTGCCAGGCCCTGGTTGTGAATGTGTGTCTCCAAAAGTTTCTTCAGCTCTCCTAAACCATCTGTGATGCGGGAGACGAGGTTATACATTCGTCCAAGATCTGCAAATGGAGAAGAAACAATGACATAAAGGTCACATTAAAAAGCAGTGACAGGCAAAATTGCTATTCAACATTACAAGCAATTATTTGAAAAATATCCGACTGTAAAAAGGCAAATACAGTAATAACACTGAACAGTAATAACTGGAAAAGGTCTAAAAGGTTAGTAACACTGAAAAAGCTTTTAAAATACCATCTGCAATTCTGTGCATCTATTTTGAAGATTAACATGACAACAGACTCCAAATGCAGCTAAAATAACTCTGAGGAGAGTATGCTCTTGTATAACATTATCAAACTGGTCATTTGATCACCAAAAAGACAAATTTGCAATTTGATTCATTATGATGTCGAAAACACTGATGTTTCTCAGCTTCCAACAGTGGATGATTGCATCATCTATGGACCCAAGCCTAAAACAACAATTTAACAGTGTGATTTCTCGATTAACTTGACGGATGCGCCACCTTCATTCTTGTCTGCGTCCAGAAGGTTCTGAAACTCGGTGTGGAAGATCTCCAGGTGTTTCTCTATGAGGACCTGCTCACACTTTCGAGCGAGTTCGTCCTGTGTGCTCTCATGGAGATATACCTGTACTCGCCGCTGCTCCTCCAATAGTCTTGCCTCTGCCTACACACAAACACACAATATAACCTTTAACATTAAAATAATTAAAAGCATATAGCATATCTTCTCCTGAGATCGCTACCTTGCCGTGGTGGAGAAGCTTGAGAGAACCTTTGAATCTAAGAGCGATACCATCTGGAGCTATGCTCCTGG
>BRDA01009977.1:0-10362 GCA_036984385.1 Crenuchus spilurus
AGGGCCCAGGACAGAGCCTTGAGGTAAACCATAGTTTAGCTGAGCTAAAGAGGACATCCATTTGCCCATTTGAACTATAAATGAACAGTCTTTTAAATATGATGCAAACCAGCCTAAGGCATTCCCCTGAATCCCAGCAATGGTTTGAAGACGCTGTAAAAGAATACTGTGATCAACAATATCAAATGCAGCCCTTAGGTCCAGCATGACTAGAATGACACAATGGCTGGAATCCAGAGAGATTAATAAATCATTGGTCATTTTAAGTAGTGCTGATTCAGTACTATGATGGGCCCTAAAACCTGATTGATACTTATCCAAAATGTTAGCTAAGTGTGGTACCAGCTGGGAGTAGACAACCTTTTCTAGATTTTTTGAAAGGAATGGCAGTTTAGAAATTGGCCTATAGTTAGATAACAGGAGTGTGTCTAAATTATGTGTCTTGATAAGCGGATGAACCACAGACTGTTTAAAACATACATGGACAAACCCATCATTAAGGCTACTGTTAAATATTATCAATATCCAAGGTCCAACAATACCCCAAACCTTTTTAAGTAGATGGGAGGGAATAACATCAAAAGCAGAAATTGTAGGCTTAGTATGGGTAACAATATCATTTAAAAAGGACAGGGAGACAGGTTTAAATTGGGTCAAAGAGGCAGAGCAGTTCAAGAGCTCTGCGGGTTCAACAGGTGTTTTGGAAATGTCAGCTCTAATTGTCTCTATTTTGTTAATAAAAAAGTGGAGAAATTCCTCACAAGTATTCAGAGACTCAGCAAGACACGGACTCTCAGTTGGATTAAGAATTGTACTAATGGTATTAAAGAGAACCCGAGGATTGTGTGAGTGGCTAGAAATCAGGTTAGAAAAATTGTTTGCTCTAGCTGCTTTCATAGAAAGCTGAAACTTGCGTAACAAATCTTTGAAAATGTCATAAGAGACTTGAAGTTTATTTTTCTTCCAGTTTCACTCTACTTTCCTGCACTCTTGCCTAAGAGATCGTAAATCAGAGGTTAACCAAGGAATGGTTTTAACCTTAGGTTTTCTAATTCTAAGTGGGGCAACAGAGTCCAGGATTTCGGAACATGAAGCGTTAAAAAGATTAACTAAGCCATCTGTATTCATGTTAAGAATAGACGAGTCTACATTGTGATGTTGATAAGAAGCCGAAAAAGCATCGGAAAACAGTTGGACTGTTGCAGAGTTAATAATACGGGCCAGAAAACTCTTTTCCAGTTGTTTAGTTGGAGCAGATAATAAAACTGGTTCAAATATGACAGGTCTATGGTCTGAAAGGCAATAATCCTGCACTTCCACATTACAGACTGAAAAACCAGAGGACAGGACCAGATCAAGAACATGACCATTTTGATGAGTCAGTGTTTTAACAGACTGGAGCAGATTAAAAGAGTCTAACAGATTTTGAAACTCTGTGACGAAGCTTTGAAGGGCAGCAGAGATGAATATTAAAATCACCTACAATTAAAAGAGTGTCTGTGGTAGGAACAATTAAAGATAAAAAATCTGAAAATTCACGTATAAAAACACTGTTATATTTAGAAGGTCGATACACAAGCACACAGACCAGTGGAGATGGTAAAACTACTTTAATCAGCTGAACCTCAAAACTCGAAAACTCTCCTATATGCATTGACTGGCAATTAAAATGACTTTTTAAGATAGAATCCAGACCACCACCTCTTCTCCCTTCTCTAGGAGTATTAAAGGATGTTCAGTTCAGAGAGGGGGGCTAGATCTCCAGGTGAAAGCCAGGTTTCAGTCACAAATAAAACATCCAAGTCATTCGACTTTATAAAGTCATTCAAGATAAAAGACTTATTCGAAACAGAACGGGCATTGATAAGAGCCATTTTGACTGAGCTGGTCTTCTCAGTGTGTGTGGAGGGCTGATACTGAAGAGGACGCAGGTTCTGGTGATTAACTCCACCGCTGTGGACTTGTGGACTCACCGGAGGTCGGCCAGAGGGAGACGAGCAGGCAGGAATAAGTTGAAGAAGCACAGAGTGTCTGTATTGGAGAAAGTGTGGTTGGAGAGGTAACTCCTCCACTTCCAGGATCACCGTCCAGGAGCGCAGTGCCATGCTCGTCAGGAGACTGAAAATACCTCCTATTCCTCGCTCGAATTCCTCCTCGTTTACCACGTTTCCTTCGGTGTTTCAGTTGACCCATGCGCAGAACAAACGCCAGCAAACACAGGCAGATAACGCCATTTGGTCTCTTCACAAATCCCAGAATGCACCGCACAACCAGCAACATTCGGTTCACCATTTTCTCTTGTTTATGTCTGTGCCAGCTATGCTACACACACTGTTTACAACTTTATTTGGTAAGTAAATACTTACGTGATATCTACTAGCTTTTGTAACTATATGCAGATAATATGTCTTTGGATATTAAACATCATATCTTTTGTCAACTTGTATGTTCAATGTATGCAGTGGGTTTTTAGTGTAAACACGTTGTTGCAAGCTATCGTGTTGCATGCTATCAATTCAGTGTAGGCCAGTGTGGCAAGCAGCGTGATAGTGTAGCTGATAGCATGGTGAATCGGATGTTACCGGTTGCGCGGTGCATTCTGGGATTTGTGAAAGGGGCGAATGTGTTAAAAACACAGTATCCCCCAGAACGATGGTTGCACACCTCCAGCATAGTAGACCGTATAGATAACAGACTTTCACGGTCATAAACGAAAATGGATAAAGAAGAAAAAACAAAACAGCATAGAAGAAGATGGAGCATGCGACGTGCAGCCAGACACATGGGCGCCATCTTGGTCAATAAAAAATTAATTAAAAATGGTTAATTCACAATAAAATATTCTTCTGCCACACAGTGTCGTCCATAAACAGTTAACACTGTTGCTAGGCAACATGAGGATGGATATTAATAACCTATTAAGTCATCTTTTTCTTTGAAAACCAAAACAAAAATAGATTTAGTCTATTTGATTCATGCAACGGTGGAAAAGTGTAAAACACTGTGAAACTGTGTATAACAGTTTTCAGCCAAAATTCTGTTTAATTTTAGAGTGAAAAACATGCCATAAACAGACAATTACTACAAACCCTAATAAATACAAACAATACAGTGGTAACCCTACAAGCATCCCTACTAACGAGTATTCCAGGTAATGAGTCAAGATCTCTGAATATTTTTGTTCCGGGTAACGAGTAAAATTCCAAGTAACGAGTAGCCTAAATTAGTTCAAGTATGCCAACCTCTAGGGGCGCTGTGGTCGTAGCATCCCCTAGATGTTAGTGTAGAAGAAGAGGTCAGTCATTACCTTTGACCGCTGTCCAGTGAAAATGAAAGTGATGCTAAGACAGCAAAAGGTAGTGAACAAGAAAGTTAGATACATTTTACTTTTATTTTTCATATGATAAGTGTAACCATGTCATACACGTACGCCCGTCCTCCTGTCCTCCTTAGCCGCCAGCCTACACGAGCGCCGTCGTCGTCTTGTTTATGTTTTAAAAACCCATATAAACACATTATTTAGCATATTAAAGTATACTGTATATTGGCCGGCTGACACGGATTAATCAGTTTTACATGTATTCTTATGGGGAAAATGCATCCAGCTAACGAGCAAACCAGCTAACGAGCTCGGCTCCTGCACGGATTAAACTCGTAAGTAGGGTTACCACTGTACTAGCTTGTCACACTAGACTAAGACACATTACTGGGCAAAATACAAAAGTGATGTTGGTCATTATGTGGTACTGAGGACATGTGGTACTGTTATACCAATAGTTTTATAAAACCTTTAGCAGCAGTTTTATAGTACAATGTGCAAACTTTGTAAAAACTGTGTAGACAAATTCAGTGCTGTGCAAATGTGCAGTGATATTTAGTCCCTGAGAGCACCAACTCACTAAACTCACCAGGTTGGGTTCAAGAGCAGAGATGAGAAGCAGCAACTAAAGTATAAAAGAGAAAGAAAACAACAAAAGCCCCAAAAATAGAAAATAATGAATAAAAGCCACAGCCCGGGGTTGAACTAGTGCAACGGGATGGATGTGGAAATGAAACCTTAAAATAAACAAACTGGATTCACTGTAAAACAAACCCAGAGGGGAAAGAAACACAAACACACAGCTCGAGGCTAAAACTGAGAAAGTGAGATTCAGAGAATATAAGTGAGGGCAGAACCTGTCTGCAGATCAGGATAACAGTTTACTGAATAAACGTACCGACTCTGCATCAGACACCCCCACCAGAGCCCTTACAAAAGCCAATAACCAGCTGAGGGTAATGGACAGGTGACTGGAGTTAGAGCGTGAAAGAGCAGGAGCACGATCCACAAAGCAAACAACCAACACAGGGGGTTCTGGGGTAATTTATATCTCAATCAACAATTTCTTTGTTTTTAGCTGCTTACTGCTCATCTGATCATTTTAGTCCTGTCTGATACAAATCACTGTGATTTTCAAGGCACATCTGGTCATTATTGGAAAATAAAGATTTACTGCCACAGTCTGTATTTAGTCTGTTAGTGCACAGATCCACCAAAAAGTAGGGATGCACCCAATTTTCGGCAATCGTAATTATTAAAAAGTGAAAAGACTGAATAATTAATACTGAACAGTGAGGTTTTTAATGACACTGTTACCCTTTTCATCAGCACAGTTACAGTTTGGTCTACACGTCTTCATTTCATCATTGTCCACACCCCCCGGTGATATCACCTCATGGTCCACGTCTGTTCCCTCGTGTGTTTCCTGATTACTGCCCATATATATTCTCCTCATGTTGTCATTGTCTTTGTGAGTCATTGTATTCTGTACCTTAGGATCTTGAGTTTATGTGCTAACATCCTGTCTACCCATCTTAGCAATAAAACCTTCTATTTTGGATTCACTCCTGCCTCCTGTCTCCAATACCCCACCTCAGCGAAGCGTGACGCTATCATTTTATATTAAGAATATTGATCCCAAACATTTGAACAGCAGTGAACAAAAAGACAAACTGAGAGTTTCATCCATTTCTATTACTCAGCAGTTCTCATACTCAGTGCTATCAGGAGGCTTTTACCTTCTGCAAAGTTCATCATGTAGCGTAAAGGCTGCTGTGGGATAATTGGCTTATTATTATGGGTAATTTAGCTCTTTCAGGCTGTCAGCCTCTGCCTGCTCTCTACTGACAGAGTATATCTGTATAACAACATGTCTGACCTCAATTATAAGCCAATATAAAAGGCATTACACCATAGCTCCACCAAGGTAAACACCTGAACCGGCACAATTTACTCTTCAATTACCATTCAAACACGTCTCAGAGAACAAGGCACGACAGAACGAGGAGGCAGGACGAGTGTAGATGATTTAATCTTCCGCTCTGAAAGTAATCATTTTAGCCTGCTGTAATTAAAATGGTTTGAATGCAGTTTTAGAAAAAACGAGCAGTTTTATCAGGAGCCACATTAAGCTTATGGAAATGAACTGGGGTGACCAATCAGAGCGCTTTGTTTTGACCATAAACATTGATGCTGTATCTATTCAGCAGTAATTCATCCACAAAGCAGCTCAATAAAGCAACTCTCCATTCAGTAACACTTACAGGTGATAAATCAGTGTACATCATCAACTAATCACAAACAAATCCAGAGTCATTACAGCTCTTATCTATTCATTACATTTACATAATTATATATACACTGACTACTATACTGAATTAAACTTACATTCACATCCTCTATCACCACTGAATGTTTCAGTGGTTCAAACATGATTTTTTTACTCATTAAACCTTTAAATCTTCTGTATCTCAGGTCCTACCAAATTCATGGACCATGAAATGAACCTTTTCCTCTTAAATAGACCATTTGTCATAAAATGCTGTGAAAATTCCGAATTTAACCATGTTGTACTTTAAATACAGGTTCAGCAAATAGTACAAAGATGTTCTCTTTTTGGACTCATATAACCATGTGATGTGAAATATTAGGTGAGTGGTGCTCAGGAGTGATGAAACTTTATCTCCAAAGCTGAACTAATGCACTATTTTCCGGGGCTGAGTGAGCTGTGTCTCACTGAAACATGATGCTACATCAGAGCTAATAGACTTTCATAGAGAGATCTTCACCCAGTAATAACTCTTTACTGGACAAATATTGTGACTCTAGGCCACAGACTGAGGAGATTTCCCCTTCTGGCTGGGAAACTGTGCTGACTTGTTGATTGTTCTTTGCTGATTGCCGTAAAATGTTGGACAGAAGGTGCTATAAAATAAACTGTGCTGAAGATACTGTTGGAAGGGCTCAAAACGGCTCTGATGAACGTCTATGATCATATAAAATATTCACTTCTATTCCACACAGTTTAACATGTTTTAACTGCTGCGAAGTCTTAAAACGTATTTATAAAATCTATAAAATATGTGATAATTGATATATTCGGGCCCTGCGCCCAGTGAGGCTGTAATGGACTAATCGCGGCCCTGATAAGGATTAAGCGGATGTGATGATGGATGAATGAATGGATGGATGTGATGATATATTTGGTCCATGAAATGAAGCCAAATTTAATATGAACTTAGTAGGGCTTAATATATAACACAAAGAAAAAAAATATTAATTCATTTCAAAGAGTTACAATAATTGTTAAGTCTTACAGACATAATTCTTATAATATTACAGCATGAGACGACTCACTGTCAGATTTAATGAAAGCCTCTGAAAGTGCTTCTTCTCATTTCTCCTGTGGAGCTCCTCTGCAAACAGATCAATAACTGCTTAAGACGTCATACATTCTTAATGTTTCGTTCATGTTTAAACTTTTACATTTTAATTAACTTTTAATTAACTTTTAAACATTTTAAATTAATCATGAAACTTGGCTGTGTTGTGAAGTGTTTGAAAACCTGAAAGTTATTCTGTTGTGAAGGAAACATTGTGAACATGGCTCAATAATTCAGGTCTTTAAACTTTCAACAGAAGCAGTGGAGCCAGATGCTTCTAAGGTCCACAACGTTCTGCATTGAGGCAGACTCACTGATACGGCCCAAACTCAGACATATGATGATGAATGACTGCCCAAAAGTGGGCCAGAAACTGTTACCAGAACTTTTAATTAGATCTTGTGGTCAAAACTAGCAGCAGGACTGCCAGCAATCT
Source organism: Crenuchus spilurus (assembly GCA_036984385.1). NCBI lineage: Eukaryota > Metazoa > Chordata > Actinopteri > Characiformes > Crenuchidae > Crenuchus > Crenuchus spilurus. The sequence goes on from BRDA01009977.1 coordinate 7,139, forward strand.
AGATGGCAGGGGACTTTAGGAGACTGTCCCTGGATTGCTGCTCTAATTTAAGTTGGACTTCCAAGTGCAGATAGAGAGGGTGGCAAAATATTGAAGAGAAAAACTAAAACAAACTTACAATTGCCATGACCATATTTGGGCCAGCACTACAGTAAGGGAATGTGTGGTGTGCTGGCACACTACCCACTGTGCCATTGAAGGTGTGGGGATAAGATTCCATCAGGCATCAGACATGCCAGGATCAGAAAAAAGAGGGAAGGCCAGGGACTATGAGCTAGAGAGAATTTAAATAGGCATGGAAGGCCCTAGGAGAAATCACACTACTGGCAGAAGTCAGACCTGCACAGGCAAAGTCAGTGACTCTACAGCAAGCACAGAACTCTAAGCCCTCAAGTAAGCCAGTCACAGCTGCGGGCAATAATAACTGATGATGGGCACTAGCATCACACAGCATGGGTGGACCCTTTACAAGAATAAACCAGTCACAGCTGTAAGCAATGAGTATTGTTATTAACATTTGCTCAGCTGTACAAAGTTTTGTTATTTGATGTATCAAAAGTGCATAAATTGGACAAAAATATATGACTTCTGGCACAGTGGCCTGCTAACATTAGCATTAGCTACAAATATTTCTGTTCCTCCAGAAATTAAAACATACATTTAATATGCAGTACTTTTGCACAGGCCACATTTTACATTTATTTATTATATTTTTTCCATATTTTATTACATTCAGTTAATAACAAGTGTGTAATAAAATGCACAGAAGTTTGTTCTCTGTAGAATATATTTACATTTAAAACATCAATAAAACATGAACTTTTGCTTATTGCTGCTCAACTTGTAGGATCTGCACGTATGAATCATTTCAGTACCTGAAATGAGCCTGAAAACGCTGATAAAGTTGTGCAGGGAGATTTAACCTTGCCTTGGTGTTGCATTTTATTGCTGAGTACTGCAGTAACAGCTTCGAGGTGAATCTGCTGCAAGGCTGATTGATGTCTCTGTGAAGTTTGCTCCTCAAAGATGATTCCTCCAGGCTCCTCTAGGCTCAAAATGGACACTGAGGACACAGGGCATAGCAGCCTGAGACTGAGTGAGATTAAAGTGATAGTTCAGCCGAAAAAAAAATCAATTCCTCCATCCGCAATGTAGCAAGACATTCAAAACATGTTTGGCCCCTTGATTGCTTCTTTATTTTCACACTGGAGCTTTGATGATTAATAATACTTATAGACAAGTAACGGAATCTTTTACACACAAATTAGCATCACGCTAACCTCTTGTCTAAACCCTAAACTGTAAACAATAACTGACTCAGTAATGTCAAATACTCTGGACTATGTGCTTGCTGACACTGTATTATAAGCTATGAAATAGGTTCCTGACCATTGGGTCGTGAACCGGTTCCAGGTCATAAATCATATGTTATTGGGATGCAAGAAGACAGCAGATGTAAAGTCAGAACATAGTGCATAATACATTACATGTTGTAAGAGCTCAGTACACAGTGTAAGAATATAGTACACAGTTTAATAACATAATACACAATGTGAGAACATAGTACACAGTGCAACAATATAATACATAGTGTATGAATATAGTACACAATGGACAAACACAGTACACAGCGTAAGAATATAGTACACAGTTTAATAACCTAGTACACAATGTGAGAACATAGTACACAGTGCAACAATATAATACATAGTGTATGAATATAGTACACAATGGACAAACTCAGTACAGAGTGTAAGAATATAATAAATATTGCAATACTTTAGTACACTGGGTGAAAACATTGTACATAATGTAGAAGCATAGTACAGAGTGTAAGAACATAGTACACAGTGTAAGAACATATTACATAGCATAAGAATATAGTACGTAGTGTAAGAACATAGACCACAGCGTAAATACAGTACACAGTGCACAACAGCACACTGTGTAAGAATATAGTACACAATGCACAAACATAGTACACATATAAGTCTATATTATACAATTTATGAACATAGTACATAGTGTAAGAATATAGTATACAGTGCACATAGTACCCAGTGTATGAATATAGGACACAACGTACAAACACATTAAAAATATAATAAATGATGTACAAATATAGTATATGGTGTAAAAATATAGTAATAATGTAGGACATCGTGAAAGATAATTGTACATGGTGAAAGAACATAGTACACAGTGTAAGAACATAGAGTAGAGTGTAAGAATAAATTACACAATGTAGGAACATACTACACAGTGTAGCAGTGTAGTACGTAGTGGTACAACATAGTAAACAGTGTAAGAACATAGTACACAATGCACAAACACAGTACACAATGCACAAACACTGTACACAATGTAAAAATTTAAGAAATGGTGCAAGAATATAGTACACAGTGTAAAATATGCTAGTAGTACACTGTGTAAGAACATAGTACACCATGTAAGAATGTAGTATACAGTGTAAGATAATAACGCATGGTGTACAAATATAGTACACAAAGTAAGTACATAGTACACAATATAAGAATATAAAACACAATGTAAGAATATACTAATAGTACATTTTAAGAATATAGTACACAGTGCTAGTACACAGTGTAAGAACATAGTACACAGTGCTAGTATACATGGTAAGAACATAGTACACAGTGTAAGAACACAGTACACAGTGCTAGTACACAGTATAAAAACATAGCACACAGTGCTAGTATACATGGCAAGAACATAGTACACAGTGCTAGTACACAGCATAAGAGCATAGTACACAGTGCTAGTACGCAGTTTAACAACATAGTACACAGTGCTAGTATACATGGTAAGAACATAGTACACAGTGTAAGAACACAGTACACAGTGCTAGTACACAGTATAAAAACATAGTACACAGTGCTAGTATACATGGTAAGAACATAGTACACAGTGCTAGTACACAGCATAAGAGCATAGTACACAGTGCTAGTACGCAGTTCAACAACATAGTACACAGTGCTAGTATACATGGTAAGAACATAGTACACAGTGCTAGTACACAGTGTAAGAACACAGTACACAGTGCTAGTACACAGTGTAAGAACCTAGCATTCTCTGTAAAAGTGTAATCCTGGGAAATAATTGAGTTCATAATGAAATTCCTGTCTGTAGTAAACAAGTGTTCATAGTAAACATCTGAGTGAATATGATAAGTGAGTCTACAAATGATACTTGTGAACAAATGA
>BRDA01009977.1:10372-35238 GCA_036984385.1 Crenuchus spilurus
GTAAGAACATAGTACACAGTGCTAGTATACATGGTAAGAACATAGTACACAGTGTAAGAACACAGTACACAGTGCTAGTACACAGTATAAAAACATAGTACACAGTGCTAGTATACATGGTAAGAACATAGTACACAGTGTAAGAACACAGTACACAGTGCTAGTACACAGTATAAGAACATAGTACACAGTGCTAGTATACATGGTAAGAACATAGTACACAGTGTAAGAACACAGTACACAGTGCTAGTACACAGTATAAAAACATAGTACACAGTGCTAGTATACATGGTAAGAACACAGTACACAGTGCTAGTACACAGCATAAGAGCATAGTACACAGTGCTAGTACGCAGTTTAACAACATAGTACACAGTGCTAGTATACATGGTAAGAACATAGTACACAGTGCTAGTACACAGTGTAAGAACACAGTACACAGTGCTAGTACACAGTGTAAGAACCTAGCATTCTCTGTAAAAGTGTAATCCTGGGAAATAATTGAGTTCATAATGAAATTCCTGTCTGTAGTAAACAAGTGTTCATAGTAAACATCTGAGTGAATATGAGACTTAATTGAGATCTGAACATGTGTGAGATTACCGAGGTCTTTTCTAAGCATAAACATCTGAGCAACATATCTGAGACTTAGTCTCATTTGTGTCTCATCTGATCTCATGGATGTCTAAGAGAAACTAGGGAGATGTTATGGAGATCTGGGTTTTTTCTGTAGAAATGCTTTATTTTCACTCTAAAGTGACCGAACTGAACAGTGATTCTCATCACGTTATGCTAATTACTGAATGTTTACTGTGGAATATTAATATTCACAATCATAACCTCATATGAATATAACCTGAGCAGGTGTGTGTCGTTTCAGTTTGCCTCCGTTTACAATATGAAGTATTGTAGTGTGTTCAGAAGCTGATGGTCAGTGCTTTATTGTTTTTGGAAAACCATTTCCTCATGACTGAGCACATAGGAAAGCATATTTTAATATTAATTCCTCATGAATGAATAATGAATGTGTTTTGGATGTAGCAGTGGGGAGATTAATGAACTGCTGATATATTCTGTACTGATTCTCACAATTTTTACTTTCTTTCTTAAAGTACAAGCTGAGTGTAATTTCAATTATGTGTACTTTAACTACTTTTCCTAAAACTTTTTCCATTTATAAAAAGGATGGTGAGCAATTAAAGGAATGGTTCTCTCATAAATCATATCTACATATTTCTCCGCTTATCTCAGCTGAGGTTTCTTTAGTCGAACTGGTGTTGTGAGTTGCTAACAAACAACAGAATGCAAAATTCACCTAAATAGCATGCCTGTGTCTGTGAAAACATCACCCAAACTTCTCTTAACCCACTCATAGCTCACCCAGATATTAATGAAGGTGACAAAGACTAGTAGGTGTGGTTTAGTCCACAGTATGACTTACTGTGAGCTTTAAAAAATAACAAAAACTTGTGTAGCTGAATGCTGTCGGCCATCTTAGAGCAGGAAGTGCTGACCTAGAATGTCAAAAAATACAGATTTTAGAACTGTAGCCGTGAGGCTGTCGAAAACACTCCACAGTTTCCTAGAACACATCTAAAATCACCAAAATTTCTCTAAACCCATTCAAACATCATCAAAACGTTAAAGAAGGTGTCACAAAGTAGTGGATGTGGTTTAGGACACAGTATGACTTACTGTATACTACAAATATGAAAAGCTCAGCACTACAGACAGCAGCAGAGCTGGTAGAAGACTAATCTTACATCAGATTCCTTATCATCACTAAAACTGATTCTAAATCAGCACATTCTGATCCAAGATGGCCGACTGAGCATTCAGCTACACAAGTTTTTGTAATGTGTAATTCTTAATGTGTCCTAAACCACATTGACTAGTCTGTCACACCTTCATCTGGTTGAGCTTTGAGTCACTTTATTAAAAGTTTGCTGATATTTTTACAAAAACAACTGCGCTATTTAGGTGACAATTGAATTTTAGTGTTTGGTAGCTATTTTAGCCTCACAGTCTTCAGTTCTTAACTACAGAAGGACTCCAAACACAGCATGGCTGATGGAGTTCATCTGAGATAAGTGGAGAAATATGATTTTGTGTGTAATTTTAAATTTATCACACTGATGTTATTGTGTTGAAACATCTGATGCTTTGACCAGATAATAGCACTCTTGTTAAAAAAAACAAGGGAATCTCAGTATGATCTCAATGATTTCTAATCCAGGACTAAGGGTCTTAGTTCCGATGCTGTGAATATCTATTATAATGTTATTCTGGACCAGTATCTCATGTCTCATTTTAGTCTGATACTGTTTCTCTTGTGGACAAAAATCAGTTTTTAAGATGAAATGCTACTATTCATTTTATTTTGAGTCTCATTTTTTGCTATATTGTATTGATAAGCCTAATTGATAAGCCTAATTGGTAAGCTTAATTGATTAGCCTAATTGTTAAGCTTAATTGATAAGCCTAATTGGTCAGCTTAATTGGTAAGCTTAATTGATAAGCCTAATTGGTAAGCTTAATTGATAAGCCTAATTGGTAAGCTTAATTGATAAGCCTAATTGGTAAGCTTAATTGGTAAGCTTAATTGGGGTACAGGCTCCCATTACTTGTTATGTACAATGGCTCCAGAATAAAACTAAAGAAGATGAATATATCAGGGCTGATCAGATACATCTGGACTGTGGAAGAGCAATGAGAATTAGATTTTTTCATCAAACTTTCACTTTAATGTCTTCAATACAGAGGAACGCTCTGCCATCCAAAGCACTGTGAGTAATGACTGAGCATGAAGGAGTCCAGCAGGAGTTCAGAAGAACACACAGGCATCTTGTTAGTGTCCAGAGTGTCTTATTAAGGTCCAGAGCTTCTTGTTAGTGTCCAGATTTTCTCGTTAGTGTCCGGAGGTTCTTGTTAGCGTTCAGAGCTTCCTCTGTTGCAGCACTGCAGCAGAGTGAGACGAGAGAGAGAAGAGAAAGCACTGCTGATTCACTGCCGAGTGGACGGTGATCAGAGAGAACGACACACTGCAGATACAGTCCAGAACCCAGAGGAAACATTTACTGCTCAAATGTTTCTCTTTGAGTCTTAAGTGGAGATACTCCTAGAATTTCACAGCAGATACCATGAGACAAAAAGTTCAGACAAACATCAAAACTGATGTGCTTAGTCCTGGATAAGAAAGGATTGAGCTCATTCATAAATAAACATGAGTGTTATTATCTGAGAAGGTCTGAGCATAACGTGAGATGTTACTGAGATACTAAAACTCTAGAGGAGATGTTATTGATGTCTTTTTCTCAGGGGAAATATTTGAGCAGATCTGAGACTTAAGCTAAAGTCCTGTTTTAGTCTAGAAGAAAATACTGAGATATAAAGGAGAAATGATTATTTTATTTTGTATATTATTTTTGTTTTCTACAAGCTCACATTTCCAACACTTATGTCTTAAAGTTCTCATAGAAAATCAGCTTTTATTGTATTTTTATAATAAAAGAAGTTCTTTTAGTAATAAAGTGTAGTGTTATTTGAGACTATGGGAGATGTTATTGAGATACTAAAAGGTCTCATTTGTGTCTCCATCTGAGCTCATGGCTGTCTAGGAGAAACAGGAGAGATATTAAGGAGATGTTTTGAGATTTATTTATTTCTGGACAGAGCCAGACATTAATGACAAATAATGCTGATAATAATAGTAATCCACTTTTATTTTTAGGGAGTTTCAACTGTTTAGGTCTGGAGGAGTGTTCAGGCAGATGTGGAGCAGATAAAAACGCCCCAGAAGAGCTGGTCCGACTAACATTAACTTTTTAGCTTCAAGAGCAAAACTAAAGTAACACTCTTACTCTTAAAAGGCCAAACATTTCATAGAAGCTTGACTCCAGTTTTGGGATAAAAGTGAAAACTGCAGGAATGAGGTTTCCTTTAAGGCTGACTGCTGTCCTCGGCCCATTGGAGCTGAAGGCTGAAGTGGACGTGGTCATGAGGAAAACAAGAACACCGTCCAGTTCAGAGTTTAGATCTCGGTGCTCTGCCAGGCAGAATGTTGCTAAGGTTATGGATGAGGTGGGGGGATCCGTACCAACACAAACCACAGTTTTTTATGAATTATTTCATTCTCTGCTCAAGCAGAACGACTCCAGCACACCATCACAAGGTCAGTCTGAGTAAAGCAGAGTGTGATCAGGAGTGAACTGTGGTCAGACATCAGATCCTGAGCAGTTTAACTAACAGAAGACCAGACTGTTAATGTGTTTATTTAATGAACTGATAATGAGAAATATTAGTATTTAAATGGGATAAGTGCCAATTTAAAGTCCAACTTTAGTACTTTTCTTTATTTGTCAGCAACTTTTAACCCTTTAACATTTTAGATTTATATGTTAGACTGAGAGGGTGGAGCTAAACTGTTGTAGGTTCAGTGGGTGGAGCTAAATTGCTAAACTGCTACAGACTGAATGGGTGGAGCTCCGTTACTATAGAATAATTGAGTGGAACAAAACTGTTTTAGACTGAATGGGTGGAGCTAAACTGCTGTAAGTTAAATGGGAGGAGCTAAACTGCTGTATGTTGAATGGATGAAGCTAAACTTTTAGCTGAATGGGTGGAGCTTAAACTTTATTATGAATGGGTGGAGCTAAACTGCTGTAAGTTAAATGGGAGGAGCTAAACTGCTGTAGGTTGAATGGATGGAGCTAAACTTTTAGCTGAATGGGCGAAGCTTAAACTTTATTATGAATGGGTGGAGCTAAACTTCTTTAGACTGTTATATGTTGAATCAAAACTGAATGGATGGACCTAAACTGTTTTTGATTGAATGGGTGGAGTCTACATGCTGTAGGATGAGTGAGTGGAGCTAAACTGATGTAGATGGCATGGGTGGAGTGATACTGTTGTAGGCCAAATGGGTGGAGCTAAACTGCTGAATGGTATTAAAGTGCGATGCACTGATTACACAGTAATGTAAATATTTTGGCTTTGTGACATCATAGATATGGCCTGTATGGACTGAAGAAACATTTTAAAATAACTTTTATTTTAGAAAAAAATGATGTTAAAATAAACACTTTTTTGCAGACTCATGTTCTACTGTAATGTCTTAATCTGCTTTGTCCTGTCTCGTGGAAAAGCTCTGTGGGGGGTTTTATTCTCCTCTGTGATGAGCAGAAGCAGAAGAGATCCCAGATTAAATACTTAATTCTCTTTATTTTTTCCCCTGGCATTAAAAATGCATTGCTGTGTGTGAGTGTGGTGTTAAAAGTGTGTTATGTAAGGCTGTAAATGTGCACTGTGTTTCAGGGGACAGGCTGTTCCTGCCTGTCGGGATGCTTTTAGAGCGTAGACGTGTGTTCTGGACTGACGAGCGGTCAGTGTGGGGCTGTGGAGCGGAATAAGAGCTAAATGGAGTCAGAGGAAGACGCCGGATACATGGATGACACACAGTGGATATGACATGGGATGGTTTCTCTTATATAGTCGTGAACTGATTTAAAATGTTAATTCTGGTGCTAAAAACTTTAAATCTCTGCACTGAAAACATCACATCATGATAACGAAGTCACGTTCATTGCTACCATCAACTTCTGTCCAGAGTTGTGTCTCTGAACTCCATACTAGTGTTAGTCAGATGTTAATAAAACAAGTAACAACAGAGATATGGTCATTTAAAATTGAAATAAAAACAATTGTACATGTGTAAAAGTAGGAGGAAGCCACACAATGCAGCAGTTGCCAATACTACCCCTAACTAGACAAAAAGAAGCTCACAGATAGTAGTTGTATATCAGCTTTATTTGATCTTACATGCCTTACAGATAAAATGCAAATGTTTTATTAAAAATATGTTTATGTGTGTAGTCCAGTCAGTTCCTTGTGTTAAAAAGAAATAATTTGCATTTTATCACACTTTGCAGGATTAATAAAGGGTGAAATTGCATCCACTGTGGGAAGCAGATCCTTGTGCTATAAGCTACAGCAGGGTTGCCAGGTCCCCAAAAATCTGCAGCCCAATGTCAAACAGAAAGCGCCTTATACAACCTTATACAAGTTCATTGCAAACCAGTGTTTGGTCATACTGCTCTGATACGACTGTATATAAAGAAGAGGGGGTGTAAAGAAATCAAGGAATAGTATCAAATTCAAGAGATTAAGATTAAGATCAACCAATTTAGCCAATGTGATTTTTCACACAACGGAATTTGACCTCCGCATTTAACCCATTTGTGCAGTGAAACACACACACACACTAGTGAACACACTAGGCTGTGAGAATTTGTCCCCGAAGCGGTGGGCAGCCCTTATCCACGGTGCCCGCGGAGCAGTTAGGGGGTTAGGTGCCTTGCTCAAGGGCACTTCAGTCATGTCCTGTCTGGGGACTGAACCAGCGACCTTCTGGTCACAAGACGAGATCCTTACCACTAGACCATGGCTGCCCCCAAGTATACAATTATACAAATTCTCAAAGCTTTAACATTCTGAACTCCATCTTTTCTTACATTTCTGCTTGTGGAGTCTCTGATTATGTTATTTCTTCTATATTATATATTTAATACAATTGCCTTGTCTTGTTTTGTACTGTCCAGCTAAGGAACCACAGAGAAGACCACAGTCTGGAGAGTTCTGGTGTTTGTTTGATGAGATAAATGGTTACATGAAGAGTTCCTTCATTCTTGTTCTGCTGAGTGTGTCTGTGACATCTTCTTATCTGCTTAATCCTGGTCAGGGTTGTGGTGAGTAACCCTACACCTTCACTGCGTGCTGGGCAGGGCATTACATTATTTTAACTAAACCCAGGATGGGGCACCAATGTATCACTGGTCACACATATCAGGAGGATTTAGAGTACCCAATTCACCTGATCTCCATATTTATGGACCGGGGAAGGAAACAGAGACTCTGGAGGAACATGGAAACTCCACCCAGATGGGGACTCGAACCCAAAACCCTGAGAGGCGAACATGGTCATCAACTACTGTTTTGGTTTTTTTTGTTTTTATGACTGATCCAAATAATAATGATTAAAATCATTTACTGAAGATAAAGAGCAGCTGCAGTCTGAGACCGTCTCTGAGTCTCTGGTCAGAGTGATCTGTGTTCCTCTACAGCTGAGCAAAGCTGACCGTTCTGAGAGGAGATTAGATAAAGACAGTCAGAAATTCACTGCACTGCTTCCTCTGAGCTGAGACTGCTGTACACATATCAAAGCCTCACAAACACAGAATACAAACATTCCTGCCGTCCATCTGTGGCAACGTCCTGAGTCCAGCTCACTCTATAGTCCACACCACTTACAGTCCACTGTGTTTTATTCTTCATCTGAATCTCAACCCAAGTCTTAGTGTTCTTATTCAAAAACGGCGAAATAACACAGAATGCTGTTTTTTAATTAAAATTACCCTTCAAAAGATCAGAAAATGTGTTTTGTGATTTTACTGCTGAACTCTAAAAATGTCGTCCCAGAATTATTTGATTTCAGGCTGCACAGCACTGAAGGGACATTGTGTAGGTTCATTATGCATTTAATAATTGTCAGCAGGAAAGTGCTCAGTTCTGTTTGGGGCTCAAACTTTAGTAAAGGAAATGTTTGTTTTGTTTCAATATTTTTAACTTATCCACACCACCTCCAAAAAGTTTGTGATCAGTTTGTGAGTAACAGTATTTACTGAATGTATGTGGAGGAGATGGCGGTCACTCTAGGCTTTGGTGCTTTTAGTTGTAACAGAGTGCTAAGCTGACCACCCCATGTGGAGGCCGCTCTGGAGCCTGATTAGCTCTTAGTGTTGTCACTGTTTGAACACAAAAATGATTCTGAACTAACAAAACTGGTTCAATTTAGAACCTATATTCTTGGACTAGAGCCCCTGTGATGTAAACAACTGAGGGGCGGAGCTGTAGTGTCACTATGTCAAGCTGTTTAACTGCTAAAAGCAGCTGTTTACAACTAAAAGCAGTACTGGACACTTTTAGTAAACTTGTGTTGATTTTGGTGCTAGGACAGACCTCGGACATTGAACTTGGTTACTCGACTGTTACAGTGTGAATCATCAGCACTGATATTCATCATTTTAAAAAAAAGATCTTTGTTTGCAGAACAAAAAAGAACCTGCAGAAGAAAGGTGTGTTCCTCCATGTGATTTACATAATGTCTTTGTACAGCTTCATGTTCAGGATTAGGGAACACCAACATCCAGATATGGAATAATTGGGTTCTCAAACCAATGGAAACATGGGTCTGTTCAGTACCAATATCAATACCAGTTCCAGAATATACTTAGTGAGAAGTGGTACAAGAGTGATTGAGTTCTTCTAAACAGTGCTGTGTTATAGCCATTGATATTAAAATAAAGCATCTGTCTGAATGTGGTCCCCATTTACAGGTGATGGAGATATGAGATGACCAAAAGCATGTTCTACATCACTTAATAGTGATGCTGAAGATCTACCACCCTGCAGAGTTTAGCTCCAACCTTAATCTAACACACCTGATTCAGGTCATGAAGACTTTTGGACTCATCTGAACATCAAATTCAGAGGTGTTGGGTCTGAACTCTACAGGGTGGTAGATCTCCATGGCACCCCTGAGTAGGTTTCTTGAGGGTTCTTTGTCAAGACAATTCAAAGAACCATTACAATGGTGAAATTGTTATATTGTGTGCAAAATAAGCAAAGGCTTCAACCTAAACATATTCAGTCAATATTCATTATTTGTTTACTATTTTTATTTATTTCTATGTTGTTAATTATGAATTTTTGTTATTTTTGTATTGCAATGTATGTATGTATATGTTTTTGTGTGTGTAGGTTCATTATGCATTTAAGAATTGTCAGCAGGATAGAAACTGAGTGCTCAGTTCTGTTTGGGGCTCAAACTTTAGTAAAGCAAATGTTTGTTTTGTTTCAATATCTTTAACTTATCCACACCACCTCCAATCAGTTTGTGATCAGTTTGTGAGTAACAGTATTTACTGAATGTATGTGGAGGACATGGAGGTCACTCAGACTTTGGTGCTTTTAGTTGTAACAGAGTAATAAGCTGACCACCCCATGTGGAGGCCGCTTGAGGATTCTTTGTCAAGACAACTCAAAGAACCATTACAATGGTGAAATTGTTCTTCTCCACATTTAACTAATCTGTGCAGTGAAACACAATAGTGTAAATCTTTTCACATCTGTAGTACATTTTGACATTTGACATTTTGACATTTTGCATTGACTTGGTTATGTTGTCTAAAATAAAGTTTTATGGTAAAAAGGCAAAATAAGCAAAGTCTTCAACCTAAACATATTCAGTCAATATTCATTATTTTTTTACTATTTTTATTTATTTCTAAGTTATTAATTATTAATTGTTATTTTTGTATTGCAATGTATGTATGTATATGTTTTTGTAAAACCAAATTTGTTTACGTCACTTCTGGAAGAAAACAAATCCAGCAGCTCAGCTGTGTTTGATGGTTTCAGACCTTTTTCTTCCTCCGGATGGTATTCCAGATGTTTTCAGTAAGATTCTGGAGATTGGGCTGGACTCTTAGTTGTTCCAGAGCTTCTGGATTTCTGAGTTATTTTTATTTTTTAAATATATTTATATATTCCATGTATAGGAATATATTCTCTGATGGATGTTCTTGTTCTCTCTCAGACTCTGAGCACTGTTAGCTCGTTCCCTGTCAGCGGTTTGACAAGTGCACCGAAAACTGCAAACAAATAACACGCCTCCTCTTCCTCCTGAGAATGTTCCAGAAACTGCATTCAGCAAACAGAGAATAAAACAAACAAACAAACAAACAAACAAACACACGCCTGCTCAGAAATGGCTGGACATCACTTCTCACTCCAGAACATGAGCTGATACAGTCTTTAACATTCAGCAGACACTTTTACTGCACTCTCATGTTTTTACATTCATAAATCACATACACAATCTTTCAGATCAGCCCAGACATGCCTGGAGCTCAAATGTAGCTTCTTTACCTCGGGAGCTAACAAACACTAGAACTCAATAGTCACCTAAATAGATCAGCAAAACTTCTCCGCAGCTTCAAAACGTATCCAGATCATAATAAAGGTCTCACAGACTAGTGGGTGTGGTTTAGGACACGGTATTACTTACTGTGATCTTTAAAAAAATAACAAAAACTTGTGTAGCTGAATGCTGCATCGGCCATCTTGGAGCAGGAAGTGCTGACTTAGAATCAATTTTAGTATTAAACCACACCCACTAGCATGTGAGACCACTGAATCATCAATAGTTGGTGGCAGGATGGAGGCGGAGCATACCAATTCCAAAGGGGAAGACACTTATGACCCTTAAATTACTTCTATTCAAAAATTTAATAACCAGTAGAGTGTTATTTGTAAATGTTAGCATGAAGACTTGGGAAAGTGATGTAGTCAATCACCAGCCAATCAGAATTCCTACTGTTGTGTACTCATTCAGATTATTGATCTGAAAGTTACTTTTATTTAATATTTGACTGCAGTAACAGAAGTGGAGGATGAGTTTAAGATCAGCAGAGGGGGTGTGTTCTTTTGGAAAGTGTTTGTGAATTAAACCCCACTCCAAACTTGAAACTTCCCAGATCACATAATCCTGGAGGCCTTTGCGAGACAGAGCTGGTGTTTTATTAAAATGCCCCATGCAGCGGCAGCTGAAGCTAAACTTTCACTCAAAATCTGATTTCTGAAGGTCATCATGTCCCCTTCACTGAGCATCAGGACACATTTCATCTCACGCCACAGTACTGAGGCCTCTATTAAAGCGATTCTCCATCACTTCAGCTGCAGAAACAGCGCTGCACTCTCGCTCGGCTTGTTCCACTTGATCTGGAGCACTTAAGTGAGGTGGATGGTTTCAGAGGGGAATGTGAAAAGCTTCAAGGATGTCAGGAGCAGCGAGCGTTAAAGCTGCTCCTGCAGTACTGTCAGGAAGCACAGACCTTTAAAAATAAACTCCCAAAATATAAACTGGAACACAGCTGAACATTTCCTTCTCAAATTACACTACAGAACTCTTTATGCATCCTTTAGAAACTGGAGTGAACTTTCACTCAGATAACCCACAGACTGTGTACACCACCCTGCATCACTGCATCAGCATAGGGTGGAGCTGAACTGTTATTGCCTGGATGGACTGAATGGGTGGAACTAAACTGTTGTAGACTGAATGGGTGGAGCTAAACTGTTGTAGACTAAATGACTGAATGGGTGGAGCTAAAGTGATGTAGGCTGAATAGACTGAATGGGTGGAGCTAAAGCGATGTAGGTTGAATGGAATGAATGGGTGGAGCTAAACTGTTGTAGGCTGAATGGGTGTATCTAATTTGATGTAGACTTAATGGGTGGAGCCAAACTGCTGTAGACTAAATGGGTGTGTAAGTTTATGTAAACTTAATGGGTGGAGCTAAACTCCTGTAGGCTGAATTGGTGGTGCTAAATTGCGGTAGATGTAATGGGGGTGTCTAAGCTGACTTAATGGGTTTATTTTGTGTTGTGTTTAAACTCCTGACCACTAGCTGGCAGTGCTGTAATCTGTCTTCAACCATTAGACTCCAACAGAAAGAGTAATGATGCACCACTGATGATTTCCTAAAGTTGGATTCATAAAACACAATGTATCACCTTACAGTATCACGATATATCAAAACTCGTGTATCATGATATGTATTGTATTGACTGGCTCTTACTAACATACAGCAATATTCAAAGGAGGTCTATGATTACAGGTTAATCTGTTTTTGGGAGATGGTCAGTCTCACATTGCTTCAGAGCAATAGAGTGTTTAAATCAATACGGCCATGTCTGAGGGTTCTCCAGCATCAAAATTACAATATTTAATGTGCTATAACTATCACAGGCCACATTAGTGTTTTATTTTTCACTAAAACTGAACTGTGTATTAAATATGTAGAAGCTTGTTAAATTTAGAACATATTTACACTTAGAACATCAATAAACACATGGGGGTTAACCAGGTCAACCAATACCGAATCAAATTATTTTGTTTTAGAATTAGGCCTAGACAGGTTCTACCTCTGCTGAACATGATGAGTAGAAGCCCTTAAATATTCCTATTGTTTTGTAAGGGTGTATAAGGTTACTGATAGTATTTATTTGTTTTCTAATTGTTTAATATCATAATAAATTATTTAATGGTTTAATATCATATAATACATTATTTAATGGTTTAATATAATATAATAAAGTATTATTATAATGGTTTAATATCATATAATAAATTATTATAATGGTCTAATATCATATAATACATTATTTTAATGGATTAATATCATATAATAAATTATTTAATGGTTTAATATCATATTATAAATGATTCTAATGGTTTAATTTCTAAAGGAAGGTAAATGTGTTGTACAGAACACAAATTGTCTGTAATGGTAAGTATTGAGCCTTTTCCAATTAAAGTTGATTTACTTAATGGAAACCATCAGTTTTCCTGATGGTTTGTAGTGTTTGTTGAGCAGGGACAGCACTCACAGTCATAATCCTGCAACAATAATCAACACAAAGTCCATCAATACAGCACACGTGCCTCTCGTTCTAATGCTAATGTAGCGGGTTAGGGGGATTAGAGAGGGTCTAGATAACAGGGGGTTAGTGTGGAGGTTGGGGGGTGTAAAGAAGGGGTAGACAGGGTCATGGTGCCTCCACCTCCGCATGCAGGGGCACCATCTGCAGTTCAGCACTTCATTTACAAGCTAATTAATCAGTAGGGCCAGGTTAGCCATCTTTCTGCCAGACAGCCTACATCCTTCCATCTCTCCATCCCTCCATCTTTCCATTTCTCTCTATTTTCACTCTGCACTTTCCCATTCACATACAAATGTGCTCACCACGTTTCTCCCCTGAGAGCTCCTCCACCGACTCTGTTACCATCACATTTCCATATATTGAATGGAGGAAAATAAGCAGCATCAGATATGAATGAGGGCGAAGGGGGAGAGAGGGGGGAGAGAAAGAGGAGAGGGGAGAGAAGAAGAGAAAGGGAGACGGAGAGAGGAAAATAGGGAGAAACAGAGGCAGAGAGACAGAGAAACGGGGGAGAGAGCATAGAATGAGAGAGGGGAAGAAAGAAACAAAGAAAAAGATGGAGATAGAGGGAAAGAGAAAGAAACAGAGAGTGAGAGAAGCAAAGAGAAAAAGAAAGAGAGAGAGAGAGATTTAGTTGAGTGTTTGGTTGAAAAATATTGTTTAAACAGTGAATTTTATTGCTGTAATGTTTCTCTTTGATGGCTCATGAGATTTAATGGACATTCTCCACAAACTACTTAGGAGAAATAACATGAGACAGTAACAAGACATGAGATACTTCTGTCTCAGATAAGCATTATAATAGTCATTCAATCATATATTCATAGCATCAGAACTGAGACTTTTAGTCCTGGATGAGAAAAGGTTGAGATCATATTGAGATCCCTGTCTTGACGAGTGTTATTTTCTGAGCAGATGTGAGCACAGTGTGAGACTTTAAGATATTAAACAAATATACATATATAAGATTAATGAGGTCTTTTTATCAGGAGAAACAACTGAGCAATCTGAGACTTAAGCTGAAGTCTCACTGCGTCCAATTGAAGTGTAGGAGAAACTACAGAGATATAAAGAGGTCTTTTCGATTTTTTTGCTGTATAACCCTGCATTTGGCATGAACCTAAACAAAGCTAACAATAGTGAAATCCATTACAGTGACACTCCAAACAGTGGAAATTATTTAATGTTGACAGTGTGAGTAAAGCGGCAGATCTGCTCCATCATGCTGGTGAAAAGTGTGGAGGATCAGGGAGAGCTTTACAAAACACACTAACAGATTGAACTGCATTTCAGAGCACTTCAGAGCAAATACAATGGTCTGAATGAGCGCAGACTCCAATCTACACACACAGAGTGATGTACAGAGTATAACACATACTCTTAAAGAAATATTTAGGTAAAAATGCTTGAATCCGGGTCACGGCACTATTTTTGGGGCTAATCGTGGCCTGGTGATGAGGGATCCGGTCTTATGACTGGAAGGTCACCGGTTCAACTGAAGTGCCTTTGAGCAAAGCTCCTAACCCTCAACTGCTGGTGCCATGGAAAGAGGCTGCTCACTGCTTCGGGCATGTGTGCTCACTGGCCCCTAATGCATTCATTAATGTGTGTGCATGGGTTAAATGCGGAAGTCAAAGTAAAAGTGCATACCCATTGACTAGTGTGCTTTTGTACACAGAAGAATTTGACTTCCATATTTAACCCATCTGTACAGTGAAACACACATACTAGTGAACACACACACTAGGGGGCAATGAGCACACATGCCTGTCCACAGCACCTGGAGAGCAGTTTGGGGATAGGTACCTTGCTCAAGAGTACTTCAGTAGTGCCCATTAAGTCCATTAATTTGAGGTTACACAAAACATTTAAGACTACTGTTCAAACATTTGGCCTTAAAAGTGCCACTTATTTTTATCTTTACAATAAAAAAGTTCCAGTTTTGTAGATTACATGCCTACATAAATTCAGATATACTACCTATTGCCGGGCAGACTGGTCAAAGCCCTGCTTTAACTCCAGGGTAATCTTGTAATCTTCAGAAGTTGTTTACAGTGATGTTATAGACACTAGCTTCTGTTGGAGTTTTTAATAACACAGTTTTACACACCTCTAAAACTAGGTGAGCATGTAGTAGAAGTGGTTAGTAGCTTGCCACAGACATCGCCCTCTGTTGGCAAAAACAAGACAACACAACCTCTGCTGCAAGTCTTCCTTAAAATTTTCCATTGTTTTCAGTGTACAATCTCTAGTCGTTTAGTATGTGAAAGATGTGTTTTCGGTTTCCATAAAAATCAGTCTTTAATAATGAAATAGCCTTTATAATCTAATACCTCCTTAACAATCCTATAGAGTACACAAGGTTTAACCCTCTGGAGTCGCCAGTGGCATATTAATGAAATTACGCAAAAACACTTGCATATATAACTCAGCAAGATGTTATCCTAGAAACAAAACAAAACATATCCCAGAAACCTTAAATTGTCAACTTTTCTAATATATATATAGCTTGAATCAAAATATATTTTTAGATTCTTGTGAGAGGAGCTTAAATAAGCAGAGACACATCTGTGAGTGCGACTCAGACAGCTGTGCATATTTTCCCGCCAAAAGACACAATCTCTCATTCATGTGATAATAGCATGGTAATTCTGGACATTGCATTGGTGGTTTCCAGCAGCCAGGAATCTGTGGAATGCATTTTCAGAGCATTTATATAGAACTGATTCATGTTTTATACTGGACCTACTTCACAGGTGTTCTGTTATACAGAATTAATACACACCTACCAGCCAATCAGAGAAGAATATTTATCATCTCTGCGGTATTATAAAAAGAAAGTAAGTTTGAGGTTTGCTCCTAACATTTTGAGAAGTTAGCTATTTTAGCATCATAGCTTCTGTAATAAATCCAAAGAAGTTCAATCTGATTTATTAATTTCAAAATAAAAGTTCTTAACCTGGAAATGAACAGTCAAACAAATCTCTCCGTGATATACTTTATTTCTTTTCTTCATGGTTATTTATGAAACAGCTTCAAGCCAAAGTGAGCAGCGAGGTGGCGAGGACCGAACACTTCATAATAATTTTCTGTAATCAGATTCATAATCTCATATGACAGGTGGAGTTATTTTCCACTGAAGCCCACTGAGTCATACTGCAGTAAATATATTACAGTCAGCTGGGAGCAAAGACACAACAACACACATCTTTGTCTCTCTGCTCCACTATACCACCTTAAAAATTAATATTGTGTGTTTTATGGGATTTTCTAAATGCTAACTTCACAGAAAATGGGTTTAGCTAAAATAATACAATTTTATTCCAAGAAAACATGAACTGATTTTATTGATCCATTGATTATGAGAAAAAAATTGACGTGAGATTTTCCTACACTCTCTTTATGGTTTAGCACCAGCCTACTTACCCAAGCTTCTGCATCCTTACTGCCCTTCCCCAGCACTTAGGTAATCTAATTCGGGTGTTGTGAGCGTCTTCAATTTCAACCTGGTCACTGTAGGAGGTGGATCCTTCAGTGTCATGGCCCCCAAACTATGTAACATCCTACCTCAGTCTCTCAGAGACTGTCCCACTCTATTCTCCTTCAAAACTCAGTTAAATACCTTTAAATTTTCATTCTTCTGTGCTATGACTTATTTATTTATTTATCCCCTGCCTTTGTGAAATGCCACTGGGATTGAGAAAGTCACTAAATAAATGGTACGTATTATTATTACTACAGTTCATGTTCTGTTTATTAGCTCACAGAAATCATATCTGCACAATTTCATACTTACCTCAGATATAATCGATCATCTGAACCATGTTTGGAGTCCAAATTTGACTTCTTTAGTATATAACTGTATGCCAACAAACATTAGAACTCAGCAGTCACCTGAATATCTCAAATTTTGTAAAAACATCAGCAAAACGTCAAATGTTAATGAAAGTGTCACAGACTAGTGGATGTGGTTTAGGACACAGTCAGACTTACTGTGAACTGTAAACAGGATTAAAAGCTCAGACAGACACTTCAGACAGCAGCAGAGCTGGTAGAAGACTAATGTAAGATCTGATTCATCTGCCTTTATGAGTCTCCATCACTAAAACTGATTCTAGCCACACCACATTTTTTCTTGTTCACAATTATAAACACTACACTTCTCAGGTTTGAAATGTGACAGACGTTATGGGGGGTCCCTTAATGGACATTTGGACTTCTAGTGACTCATATATTGATTTATAACCTTTATATTGTTTCTCCACCTGACAGTCTTTATATATCTATCCATATAATACACACAGATAATTCCAGGATCCAATCCCTGCCCCCATCCTCAGCTCAAAACCCTGGTCCCAGCGGTCCATCAGGACATTTTTTAGTGATGTATTTTCCCTGCAGACTCAGCTCTGACTAAATCACTCACAGATACACGGTCAGCCTGTCCTGCTGTCCTCTGCAGGACAATTAAAGGCTGATTAAAATCGAATACATCACCTCAGCTGAGGAAACAGCTTAATCTTCCCCTCAATATCCTCAATATCCACCCGTACACTACCCACAGCACTGCCATCAGTCATTCAGCCGGGCCCAGGCTGCAGAGTTTATACACACACCACAGGGTGTGTGTGTGTGTGTGTGTGTGTGTGTGTGAGAGTGAACATGATGGAGATGTTTGAGAGTGGAGGTGAGAGATCAGGTAGCTTAGCTTCACTAAAAATGGACCCTATATTCCATCTCTAGATGATCTATACACCATTTCTAAAATATCTCTAGACCATTTTTAGACTATCTACAGACCATCTCTGAACATCTACACCAGCTCTCAAACATTTATAGACCATCTACAGTTCATCTACAGTTAATCTCCAGACCATCCCTAAACAATCTGCAGGCAATGTCTAGCCTATCCATGTCTAGTACATCATCTCAACGTCGCAATACCCTCTACAGACCACCTCAGGAACATACCATTTATTATATTATATATATTAGATTATATAACATTTATAGACCATCTCTTGTCCATTTTAGACCATTTATAGATAATCTACAGACCATCTCTAGACCACCTCCAAAGACTATTTATAGACCAGTTACAGAGCATATCTAGAACATCTACATCTCTCAACCATTTATTGACAATCTCTAGTCAATTTTAGACCATCTGTAGAACATCTATAGACCATCACAGAAAATCTGCTACAGTAAAATACCACAGTCATTTGTGTTCTGAATGCAGATCAATTCATTTGTCTTGGAAAATCATTAAATGTTTTCTTTTCTGCTGTTGAAAATGAACAGCAGAGTAAAGCAAAACAAGTGAGCAAATAAAATGTTAAAATAGTTAAAAAGTAAATGTGTAAAATGGAAGTTTAAGAGCTTTTACCAATGTGTGAGCATGTTAATGTAGACATTCACTAATTTATCATCAGCAGAGAGAGAGAGAGAGAGAGAGAGAGATGTCAGCAGGTTCAGCGACTCTTTACGAATTCATATTTCATTAAATTTTACATGGCCTTGGCCTGCCTTTAACTCCAACACTAACATTTAATACTTCATATCTCTCCAAAGTAATTTAAGAGGTGCTTCCAGCTGGAGAACATCAACCCACTCAAAGTTCATCATCATCAACCCACTCAAAAATGAGTGGGTGTGGTTTAGGACACAGTATGACTTACTGTGAGCTTTAAAAACAAGGTCTAGCTTGCTGGCCTAGCATCGGTTTTAGTAATGATGAGCATCATCAATATGAAGGAATCTGATCTAAGATCAGTCTTCTACCAGCCCTTCTGCTGTCTGAAGTGTCTGAAGTAGTGGTTTTATTCATGGTTATAGTTCTCAGTAAGTCATATTGTGTCCTAAACCACATCCACTGGTCCTTCATTAACATCTGGATGATGTTGGAGGTGGTTCAGAGAGCTTTTTTTTTTTTTTACACAAATGACTGCGCGACTAGGTGTCTATAGTGAGTCTCAGTGTTGATAGATCACGACACCACTTCATCCCAAACTCAGTTTATTGAGATTTTAAAAATGGCATCTACCAGGGTAATGTTAGTCCGCCAGACAATGTTTCTCTGACAGTGTAAGACCTTTTTTATAGGTGCAACGTCCAACTTTTTTTGGGCCAAAAGTAAAAAAACTATGAAAATCTTACAAAAGACAGACACAGATGAAGGTGAACATTTTGTGTCTTTATAAGAAAATTAGAGAAACTGTGATAATCAAGATTTATTTTATTAGCATAGTGACACTATTGTTCATTGTGATTAACCACTATAAAGCTGAACAGCTGCTAAGATCTTTCCTTATATAGAGACTTAACTCACTTCAGATTCAAATTTAAAATGATATGGCATGGTTCAAAGGAACAGTTCTGCAAAAAAAAATCTAACTTACACATTTCCCCCCTTTACTGCTAATGTTGTTAGCTATGCTAATGTACACATAGTATCAGAAACCACATAATCAATACTATTAGAGATTACCGAATATCTCAACACTTTCTGGGGGGGATGGGTTAACCATGCAGTTAGCACTGTGCTAATTGCTACAACTCTGCTACATTAGCCTTGTAGTTCAATCTTAAGAGGCTAAATCCATATTGGCTGATTTGTTACATTTATGCTGGGTACTGTTATAGATAACGTATATCACACAGCAACAGAAACCACATAATCAATACTATTAGAGATTACTGAATATCTCAACACATCTCTTGGGTGATTTAGGCATGCAGTTAGAACTGTGCTAATTGTTACAATTAGCCTCATAGCTTAATCTTAGAAGGCTAAACATGCCTAGGCTGATTGGCTACATTTATGCTGGGTACTGTTATGGATAAGTGTATCATACAGTATCAGAAACCACATAATCAATACTAAACATCTCAACACAGTGCGAAATGATTTCGGCCTGCAGTTAGCACTGTGCTAATTGCTACAACTCTGCTACATTAGCATTTTAGCTCAATCGTAGGAGGCTAAAAACGTCTCGGCTGATTGGTTACATTTACGCGTGGGAGGAAATGCATGAATTCGGTTTATTCTTAAAGCATTTTTTAAATGGAAGACAAACTCTTTCACCACATGCTACACCCACAAATCTTAATCCCATGCAGTGAACCGACACAAACACACACTAGATGGCAGTGAGCACATAAATGCCAGTGGGCAGCCCCATCTGCAGTGCCAGGGAAGGAGTTGGGGGTTAGGTGCTTTCCTCAAGGGCACTCCTGGTTCGTGCCCTCCTGGTTTAGGGGATCGAAACCAGCCAGCTTCTCTAACCTTTAGTCATTCTCTAACCTTCCCCATGAAGTCAGTGAAGGAGACATTAAAGTGATTCTTGAGGAATCATTACCTCACCCATGCAGATTAGGTTAATGTGTGTAAACGTGAAACATTTTTGAGGAATTTTCAGATCAGTGATGTGTATCGAGGAAGGTAGTGCTTACAGATCCATTTCTACTCATTCAAAGTTCTTTAACATTTGGGAGAAACATTAAAGAGTCAGCTTCACCACCACAAGTGAGCAGTATCCACCTGCACATTAGCTGTTAGACAGAGAGGTGAGGAGAGACTGGGCCAGTTTAAGAAGATGGAGATGGTTAGGAGTGGGATATTTAGCCAGGACATCAGCTACTCTTAGAGAAAATGACTGTTGTGTTTACACTGTAGTGTCCACATCACTACACTTGAGCACTGGGATCCCACACATAACACAGGAATAACACCTCCTGTTCTGCCCACCAACAGAATTTCCAGCTGACATACAAGGGGTCTCCCATCCAAGCACTAACCAGACCCAAACCTCCTCAGCTTGAGTGGATTTGCATATTATGTTGTGCAGGTGCTTTAGCTGCTGACATGTGCTTTTAGTGCAAACGTAGTTGAAATAATTTCGGAAAAACACTGAGATCAGATGGTCAGTAATGAATTTTCCATCCACCACTTTTTGTGAGTTTTAATGCTTAGACGAGGTGGAAAATTTTGCTGATGGAAAAATAAACAGTTTTTCAAATAAACTGATGTATCAACCCATAAGTCACATGACTCAGTTCCACTTGATCAGACCAAAACAATGGCTTGCTGTGTTTGAATTCCCAGGTGTGAAATGGATGTTGTCAAGGTGGTGCAGAGATCATATGGACATTATAGAACATTATAGAGCACTTTTTACATGAAACAGCAGAAATCACATCGCCCCCTACACTTCCTGTAGAGTATTACAGTCTGTCAGAGTGACTGTGTGGCTCATATTAACATTACAGAACTTTATCGATTTATTATAGTGATTATAAGAACATTACAGAGCAATGATTTGACTATAAAATTCGACATGACGTGTTCATAAGTGAATAATTATTGCAGCTCTTGTGCTACACAGTTGTTTCGATGTTTTCGATGATCTCCACGATGGATTTAGAAGGTGAAAGAAGAGCACATCCATCCTGTTCCCACAGACTGCTGGGGCTAGATGCTCTTCCCTCACTTAGTTCATCTTCCTCTTCCTCAGACTCTTCCTCACATGATTCCAGGTAGTGTCCACCCACCGCATTAATCCCAGAATCCTCCGAACTGGACGGAGATGAGCAGTGGTCCATTTTTGGTCCTTTAACTGTATCCTTAGCAGTGTGTCCAGTCTGACTGTTAACATCCAGTTTGACTGCATCCACAGAGTATTGTCCAGTATGTACATCCTGTTGATGCAGATTGGCTGGTTGAGCTTTAGGGGGCGGGGCTGAGGGAGGACAGGTGGGCTGGGCGTCCATAAGAGGTTGCGGCCGTTGAACGTAGCACATCTTGCCGTTGATACGTTTGACGATGTAATCGTCGATGAAAAGCTCAGCGATGTTGCAGTACCTAGGGGATTCTGGGTAAAGTGGTGCTTGGAAGCAGTGAGCGATGCGCAGGAAACGTTCGGTCAGGGATATGGAGAGGTCAATGGTGTCTGAGTAAAACGATGGCGCTGCAGGGATAGCAGTGCTCGGTAACTGACCCACACTTGTCATTGGCTGGTAGACGTATTTACCTGCAACCAGAAAATTAATTAAAGTTAATGCATGGCAAATGTAAACTTTAATGTGACAAATGCTAAATAATGTTTTCTACCTTAATTCTACCTTTTCTACCTTCTAATGAATGATTTAAACTGACAGATATACAAATGCACACACACAGCTTGTCCAATCCTTGTAAAGAAGTACTGCCAATAGAATAGGAACCTATCGGCACCATGTCTAATGCCAGGTGGGCTAAAGGGCACAGTATTGAGCTGTTCTCTGCTCCATCCAGTACTTTTGGGATTAGTTGGTGGAGTGGGGATGAGGTGTGGTGGTGATCAGCCAACATTCTGATCTCACTGATGCTCTTGTCAGGTGAATGCAATCAAATCCTCACAGCAATGATCCAAAACCTAGTATAAAGTCTTCCCTGGACAGTAGACAGTTACTCCAACAAAAGCAGGATTATCTCTTTTTAATACCCTTGATTTTGGAAGAAACAGTGAATGAACAGGTGTACAGCACTTAACACCACATTATCATCCTAACACGTAGCTAACACCACATAATTAGCATATTAGTTCTATACTGCTCACATCATTCACAGTAATATATCAGCATCCATGCTCATGCTTCTCATTGGCTGTTAGACTTTTCCCTGCAAACGTGGACATTTGTAAAAGATTTCAACCTTTCCAGACCATTTAAAGGCCTGTAAACAAACAAACCGAGTCTGTCAGAGTTTTGCACTGAAGCTAACATGTAGCGGCAGCTTATATCCCACTAATTAGGCTGGTTCCTACCCCATCACAAACTTGCCTCAAACCATGCTGAGTAGGTAATAATCTTAAATAAATCATTGGCAGTCTGTGTGGAATATTTCTGGAGAGGTTGACAGGTAACACATTTTAATTAAACATGCTCTTATTATTAAACCTGCCACAAACATTACATTAGCCAAATGACAATAAACCACCCCAGCAGCTCCAGAAGAACAGCCCAGCTCTTGAGCAGAGTAAACCAGTGGTGCCCAATCCTGGTTCTGAAGATCCACCACTTTTAGTTTAGCTCAAACCTTAATCTACCACACTTGCTCCAAGTAATTCATTGTCATCTGATTATCAGACACAGTTGTGTCTCCAGGACCAGGATTGGGTACCACTGATGTAGACCATACAAGTGTCATAAACTGGCAGCGCTTATATCTCAACCAGACTAAGAGAAATCCTCATTAAACAGAATAAATATTCAAAGTTCACAAATGTAAACAAGTAAAATTCAAAACTAATTAGTTTATAAGACTGTAATACATTATTCTGATTGGTCAGGTTGTTTACGAGACCAGCTGACCACCTTATTCTAATTGGTCAGTTAAGTTCTAGATGAGGCTGTAAGTTGATTCTGATTGGTCAGATTATCTAACTAATTCTGATTGGTAGATTGGTAGATTATCTAGTAGAGGAGTCTATAGATTGATTTTGATTGGTCAGGTTATCTAACGATGGTCTCATTCTGATTGGTCAGTTAATCTACTAGAGGCCGCTGAAGGCTGATTGTGATTGGTCAGGTTATCTCTTAGAGGAGGATGTAAGTTGATTCTGATTGGTCAGGTTATCCAGTAGAGGCCGCTGAAGGTTGATTGTGATTGGTCAGGTTATTTAACGATGGTCTCATTCTGATTGGTCAGTTAATCTACTAGAGGCCGCTGAAGGCTGATTGTGATTGGTCAGGTTATCTCTTAGAGGAGGCTGTAAGTTGATTCTGATTGGTCAGGTTATCCAGTAGAGGCCGCTGAAGGCTGATTGGTCATGTTATTTACTAGTCAGGTTTCAAAGTAGCTGCTCATGTTACGTTATGCTAACCCACTGTAGTCCATGTTTACAGTATCAGGAACCACATAATCAATAATATTTGAGCTGACTGAACATCACAACACAGTCTGAGGTCAGTAAGTGATTATTTACACATGCAGTTAGCGTGATGCTAATTGGTGGGCTATAATCTTCCATTACTTGTTAACTACATTAGCCTGGCAGCTAAAGTGTAAAACTATAGAAGCAATCATTTGAAAACTATGAATGTGTTTTATTCCCTGATCTCTTTAAATAGAGTGGCTGCTGTATCAACACCTTCATATCTGCTGTATCTTCTCTACTTGTTCTGCAGTCAGCAGCAGCCTGAGCGAGTTCAGCTTGTTTAAGCCTAATGAAACTCCTCTGAAGGACGAGTCCATCTTTTTCTCTGTGTGCTGCAGAAATGCACCATCTGCCCAACACTCAGATCAGCGGTGCTGAAGGAAGCCGCCTCACTTCTTCTCTTTAAAAACACATGGACACTCTACTGACAAACATCTCCACATCTTCAAATGTCAGCGAGGTCTCTGGAGGGAGTTAAAACACAGAAAAAGCCTTTACACAGCACTGCAGTGTTTCTGAGCTTCACTGCACTCTCTGTGTGAACCGGAGGGGGAGGGGTGTCACTCGTCCTGACTGAGTCCAGTACCATCCAAAAGTGACATCAAGACCTTAACACAATAAAGAAGTACCACCAGCAGGCCAGAACACTAACATCACCTTCAAACAAACAGCACAAGCAAACGGCAATGTCTGTGAACACACATCAACAAACCTCAAAAAGCAACAATTAACATGAGCCTGTAGTGATGGTGTTAGTTTGAGTTTTACAGTGAGGGTTAAAGTGTGTTTGTGTTAGTGTGTGTTGGTGTGTGTGTTATAATGAGTGTTAGTGAGTTTGTGTAAGTTTTAGTGTGAGCATTAGTGAAGTGGTGTGACTGTAAGTGTGCTAGTTTAAGTGGTAGGTCGTGAGTTAGTGTTAGTGTGAGTGTGTTTTGTTACTGTGTTAATGTAATTGTTAGTGTGAGTGTAAATGTGCATGTGTTAATGTTTGTTAATGTAAGTGTTACGAGTGTTAGTGTTAGCTTTAGTGTTAATGAGTATTTGTTGAGTATTCGTGTGTTAGTGTGAACGTTATTGTGAATGTTATGAGTGTTAGTGAAAGTGGTATTAGTGTAAGTGTGCTGGTGTGAATGTTAGTGTGAATCTCTCAGGTGTGAGTCATTACTGATTGCAGGAGTGAGTCAGTGTGTCTCAGTGTGTGTGTGTGTGTTAGTGCGAGTCTCTCAGCTGTGAGTCATTACTGACTGCAGGAGTGAGTGTGTCTCAGTGTGAGTGTGTGTGTTAGTGTGAATCTCTCAGGTGTGAGTCATTACTGAGTGCAGGAGTGACTGTGTGTTTCTGTGAGTGTTAGTGTGAGTCTCTCAGCTGTGAGTCATTACTGAGTGC